>JAEIFU010000851.1:0-93839 GCA_018904235.1 Lordiphosa stackelbergi
AGTGATGGTTATTAGGGATGATAGGTTTTAGTGTTGCAACTATCGATAAATGTTGTCGTATTTAGTAAGGGATGAGAAATTTTGTCTTGTGGCGGTAAATTTGAAGCAATTAAATCTGATGTGAGAAGCGTCTTCCAAAACTTTGCATGTGTCTCATCTGATGTCATTGATAACTAGACATCGGATTTTAGGTGAAAACATAAACATATAAAAATTTCTGATATTCATACAAATTTGTTTCATGAAAAGTAGATAATTTTAAATCATCATTCGGTTTGCATATTTGACATATTTACTATCTTCGACCTGAAAGCCTACCCGAATATGATAACATATTTTAACCTATTTTGACCTATTTTGGAATATGTCATATGCTTTTACATATTCAGAGAATAAATATATGCTCTCAAGTAGGCGTCTTCAAATCTAAAAAAATCGCAAAAATTATTTAGACAAGTGCTATTGCAGAAGATGTTAGAATACGAGAATCTATTGGAAATGATTGTGTGTGGGTATCGGTGGATAAAACCACGGAAAGAGAGAAAATTTATGCAGTCCTCATAGTCGGAACTCTGAATGAATCTACCCAACAACACCATTTTTAGTTGCTTGTAAAGAGATTAAAAACGTCTCCAGTGGTGCTTTATCACGGTTATTTGTAAATAATTCCCTGATTATACTTTGGCCGGATGACACAGAAAAAAAAAGTACTCTTGTTACTTACGGACGCAGCTGCATATGATTAAAGCTGGGAAGCATCTAAAAGTATTTTACCCAAACATGGTTCATGTAACATGTTTGGCTTCACAATGCGGAGACTATACGTGCATAGTATCCAGACTTTAATCGTTATGTATCCAGAGTAAAAAAGTATTTTTTAAATCTCCCATTCAGGCAAAAAATATAAAGAGCTTTGAACATAATGTTACCACCAGGCCAATCATCACCAGACGGCTTCCATGAATCAGTGAGCACTGCATTGAAAGTAAAACGTGTGTTATTTAGCACTTTTGTGTCCTCTCCATTTGGCCGCCTCAGCTTTAGAACGATTCAAGACAAAATCAGGATAATACAAATAGATACTTTAGTATTTTCACAATACAGTTAAAAGCATCAAGGTTTACAAAATAAAAATGATGTACTTAAATGGTAGTCACAAAATTCGACAAAGTTTGCAGAATTTACTGTTCCACCTGTACAAGTAAGCGTAGAATGCGCTTACAAACGAAATCCAGGAAATACATTGACCGCTATCATGCTTCTAAGAAATAATCATTCTTCACTTCTTTGTGAATAATAATGGTAATTTATGTGGAAATATATATGTATAGCTTGTTTATACACTTTTTTTTAGTATTTTTTATTAAAGAAAAAAATAAAACCAAAACAGAACCATTTACCGAAACGAAAGTTTCGATACGTGCCAGAACCGGAACAGAAATTCAATTCGATTTGACTTGTTGTACAGAAAATTATTTTCTAAAAAAGAAGTAAACTTTCGTGAATCTTTTGCGATGCGAGGGCTTATGTTGTCGTGTCCCGGTTAGGAACTACCGAGGATGAAAAGGAAAAAAGGAAAGCGTTGTCGAGACTGTGAATAGTGATGGGCCAAAACCACCTATAATAATAGGCGCTGGTGCGTGCGAGAGGAAAACTGTAAAAAAAACCAAAAGGTCTCAGAAAAAAAACGGTGTTAATAATTTAATTATTTATATTTGTATGTATGTTTTTCTAATTCGACATACAAATAAAAAAAATACTGGTGATAAAGAAAGTGAGAAGCAAGCCTACTAGTTACTCGGTGCTAATTCTCCTCCCCGTTTCTTCCATTTAATTTACACCATAAAGCTTTTTCTCTAAAAAAACCACCCTGCTTAGTTGAATTGTTTTTTTCTAACATGGGTATCATGTTACCAACTGTTCTAGCCAGATTAAAACCGAAACGAATAACGGTTTGGGTACGCACAAGGTTACTGTTTTGGCCGATCGCTTTTTTCCAGTTACGGTTATATTACGGTTGTAAGATATGTTACGGTTAGTTAGGTTACGGTTTAAGCCTTAATCTGTTTCAAGGTTTCGTTTACGGTTACGGTTATTAGTATAAAATATTGCTTAAAGAAATCTTACCCCATTTGGAATCTCGTTTATTCAGTAAACGTACTTGTTCCAATTTCTTATAGACTTCCTCACCATTATTTTCGCCTGTTTTAAAGTTTAGAAATTTAAGTTTTAACTAAAATATAAGAAACTACTTCATCCGCAAAAAGTATCGAGTTAAGTTTAACTAATTAGATAAATATACATTGGTCGTCGAATATACTATTTTCGCTATGTGTAACAAATGTTTATTCTCAGAAATGATTGTAATTGTAGTTCCGAGATTTTAATTAGCGTCCAAAATATCATATTAGCATCTAAGTTTGGCTGACCAAGGAGTCCTGCCAGAGGCTCATTGTAAATTTTACCCCTGAAAACAAACACTCAACACTTACCTTTGTTGGCGAGTTCTGGTAACACAACTTTTGATGATCTCAAAAAGATCCGCAAATATTGTTGATTTTTCCCCACCATTTCAAAATGTCTACCTCCGTGGCAATCTTTCTAACAATCAAACATGTTCAATTTCGTTTAACAGGCACACCACCATGTGAAATTAATAAGGTCAAGCCGTTAAAAATCAACTTGCTGAGGGCCAATATATGTACGCCTAGGTTCACCTAATTAATTCCCCCCATGAGCACGCATACGACAAAGTGGTCAAGTTAGACAAAGTGCTACGCAAAAGCCCAAACTGGCGATGTCCTTCGCAATCGTGAAAGGGAAATGAAAAACGCCCGTCTTGAAATTAAACAAAAAAGTCAATGTTTCTTTGCAAAAAAATTAGCTACTAATTTCACTACACAAAATCAATTTATTTAACAATCATTTCCGCCTTCGGTCCGTGAGTGGCTTTAGCAATGTATATTACCTCTGGTTTAATGATAATTCTAATCTTCGTTATAGCAGTATGTCTCCGACAAAAAGAACACCGCTTATACCTCCAGCCCCCACAAAATGCATCCGAAAGTTGTTGCCTGTTGCCTGGTCACATTACATTGTCGAGCGGCTCTGGAAATTATCATACAAATTCCGCTCCGACAAAATTTAAGCATCTGAGTACTTGCTTCAATGCTATTCCATGCACTTCGTAGTTAGCCCCTTAGCAGCAGTCAGTCGCGGGATAAATAATAAGCCCAATTTTTTGTCCAAAACCCATGTAAGTAAAAATTTTCCTTTTTTTTTTTAGGGAAAAACCCGGAATAAACCAATTTTGTTGTTCCGGTTACAGGACTGCTGACCGAATTGTGGATAAGGGTTAGTGGAATAGAGTGTAAGGAAAGTAGTTTTTTTTGTTGCCGTTTCCGTTTTAGGTTTCAGTGAATTTGAGTGTTTTTTGGTATGTGGTTTGTGGTTATTGTTTTAACGTTTTTGTCTTTGTGTTTTCCAAGTTAAGAAACCAAACAAAACCAAACCCCAAGCGAATTTGCGTATTACTTATTTTTGTCCGCTTTTTACCATAATGCTATTTTTATTCTTTTTTTTTTGCTTCCTAATAGTTGTTGTTAGGTGGTCGTAAGACCGAATAGACGTAAGAGAAGTTCTGAAACCATTTTTCAGCTTCGCTGGGCAGAGAAATTTTGTAAACGAAATATAATTAAGAATTTATAGATAAATTGCAACTGGGGAACAACAATGCACCGGAAATTCACATTTCAATCAATGCCTGAGAATTATTGATTTTGTATAATTGGGTTTTGGCCATTTGATGGTCATACAAAGCTGGAAAATGGAAATGAAAATGAATACAAAAGATTCTGTTTGATAAATTTAGTTGGCATTTGTAACTAGAAATAAAAGCAGTAATGAATATTCTTAAGTTTTATATAAATGCTAATTTGGCACCCCGAAGAGTTTTGTATTGAAGATTTCTGTTTTGGCTGTAACTCTTAATATTTGAACGCATCCAATTATTTTTTTCGGTAGCAGTTTTTGAATTGGGAAAAACAATCTCTATTTATACCTCTTAAGTTTCACAAAAGCCCTAGGCGTAATGCGGTGGGTCATTCTTTGTTGTCTTGCGCAGCACCAGTGATCGCGTATATGCACTCACATATACTACGTTTATGCTATGCTTATTTTGCTAAACTATTGGGTTCTATATGGGTTCGTGAAAGTTGACTATGAATTCAACGTCAATTAATGAAATGCCGAGGCGCAGCCAATTTATCGTTGCGTTGGTGTTGCCAGATCTTTTGATGTCTCATATGTGCGCTGGTTATTTTTGTGACTTTACAAAAGCTGCATAAACAGAAAGAAATTTGATTTTGCAAAATAAAGAAATCGTGAATTTCATAGCATAAGCGTAGTAATAGTTACTTTGTATGTTTTTTTGAAGAAGTTAGTATGGCAATACGAGTTTTATTCAGGTTTAGTCGTGGTCTTAAGCTTTGTCAATTGCTACCAGTTCGGCGTTAGAGAGGATTTAACTTTGTATAGAAAATCGTAGAAAAGCGAGCGAAAAGACAGGCGCTAAGACAGCACTAAGGACAGCTGAAGATTGAATTGTGTTCATGAAATTTTTGGGTTATACTGTCAACCAGCGTCCTTTGTAGTGTTGTGCGTGTCTTGTTTTAGAAAAGTTATGGGCCAATATTTTTAATTTTTTGACTGAGGCTGTCCTAAAAAAGTTATGATTTTCAATCAAAAAGGTCACTAAAACAATCACTTTTTGTATAGAAACTATTTATATGGTTTGAATCTTCATGAAGAAAGGCTGCACTCGAAAGTAGGTTTGTAACTGGAATCTCCGCTGGTAAGAAGAGCGTTTGCATGTATTATAAATTTAAATTCTTCATTCGTTTTACATACTTTTTCAGACAAAACATGGTTTGAGCATCCGACAAATTCTGAACTGAAAGTGTTCGTGGAGTTACCTTATTCGTGTCGACGCCAATTATTCCAAATTTTAAGTCGCAATCTCAAAGTCAAGAGGTGCACTTGAAAAAATGTCTCCCTTTTCAAAGAGGGATAATAATAAGTAACAATTCTCTGCAGCAGTTGCATATGATTTTAAGTTCGAAATATGAGAAGCCCTACATTTTAACTTCCAGACTTTGATTTTAAGTTTAGGTTGAGAAAATATATACTGGGTAATTTTCATTAATGTTATTATTAATTGTTGTTTCGTCAAATGTTGTATGTTGTTGTTGTCCCAAATGTCTCGAAGTAAGTGTGAATACATGTAAAATATTTTAGTCGATAATCCACCTAATTACAACATATGCTTTACAGAACTTTTGGGCACTAAGGGTAATGTTGAGGCCGAAGATGTTCCATTTTTGAATATTGATTTGACAGCTCCACCCGGTCCGCTACCTGAGTTGGCAGAAGGTCATCTTTTTTGTCATATTTTCCATCGCTTCCCGACGATGTTGATGAGCTGACAGAGGATGCCACTGAATACATGTCGGGATATATTATTAAAAAATTAAAGCTTTCAGAAGAGGACAAACAGAATAGTTCTTACAGTATGTTGACCATTTGTCGGCAGGGTACCTTAAAAAACCATCACACGAATTTAAGGCAAAAATATTAGTGGAGAATAAGGTTCTGAGCCGCTGGGGGTTGTGAGCCACTCGAATATTGGCCACAAAAAAAAACATAAATTTAAACTTTTTTTTGTTTATGTCATGCTGTCTCCCTTCTTGTAACCTAACTTTTGGCTAGCAACCTATCAGTCTACACCTTCTATAAGTTCGTGAACCAGAACTCGACTTTTTTTTTCAAAAAAGAAAGTTTTTTTCCATTTTTGACTTGTGAATATTATCCAAATTTTTTTTCGTAATGACAAAAGTAAGTATGAGGGAAATATCTTTGGTCAATTGCCTTTTGATAGAAATATTTTTTTTTTTAACAATTTCTTTTTGGTTATGTGACGTCACCAAAAAAAAGTGAGATATGGGGGTTGTGAGCCACTTTCAAAAAAAGTCGGTTTTGACTTTCAAAGAGAATATTGCAACGACGCGCAATAAAACAGAGGAAAAACTCTCCAAAGAAGTAAAAAAAACATTGAAAAAGGCAAACAAAAGAACAGCCACAAGCAAAAAGTGCTCGTATATAAAAGAAAACAAGCTTGATGCCGTCAATCACTTCACTTCACTTTTCATTGATATTTCTTAATTCAGAATATGAGAAAAATTGTTAATTTATTTATTTAATAAAGAATTATGGCTTAAAAACACGAATTTTGAACTTTTAGATGGGTGGCGCACAACCCCCACAAATTTTCGAAATGTCAAAAAATCACTTTTTTTCAACATGAAATAAAAAAAAACCAAAATTTAATTTTTTAAAACTAAACTTAAACTAGTGATTAAGAAAGTTTTGCGCATCTTTTACCTAAAATACAAAATTTACAGAACGAAAAATATTGATTTTTGGCGAAGTTATGTTCGAAAAACAAAACTATGATCACAACCCCCCACTCTCCCCTACAATCAGAACCAATTTTCTTACAAACGAGTCACGAAAACAAAATATCACTTAAAGAAAATTTTGTAAATTTTTTAGTTGATAAAGCTAACGCAGTTTCTTTGGAAAAAAACCAAAGAATTTTTTTTAATAGAATTTTTTTAGAATTAAGTTTTATAAACAAAAAAATTAAGCTTCAAAAGCAAAAACAAAAAATAGCAGGCAACAAAAAATTTGTAAAAATTTTATTATAAATAATATACAAAATAAATGTAAATAACAATTTATAATTTCTTTTTTATATTTACTTAATCATTGTTCTCTTAATTGCATCAAAAATCTCATGTGTGTATACATATGCACGCACGTATGAATTTCGTTTTATTTGACACAAGCGAGCATATTGTTTACTCTCTCGCTCTCTCTCTCTCTCTTCTGTCAAAATTTTGACACTGAAATAAGAAGTAGCAAGAGAGCGAGTGCGACTACCTTGTTAAGTATACCTTGCTGCAGTGGATTTATTGTTTTTCTTGATGTACAAGAAGACAATTTTCGGCTGGGAGACATGTCTTGGACTTTATTTATAAAGTCTTCAACCAAATCATTGCTAGCATCTCTGAAATGGGTTGGTGAAACGTCGTCCACAGGCAGGAAATAACGACTCATTTATTTTTTTATTTATACGAAAAGAGGCTAGTTTGGAGGTGCCAAAGTGATGTCACCGCAGCCGGGAAGCCATTCCTCAGTAATGCCTTTTGTACATGGCCGACCTCCGGGACGAAAAGATCTTTTGAGAAGTGAAACTCTGTATCGGATCGAACGGAAAAGTTATAATACCTATCGGAAATTATTCCAATTATATTGGACTTGAAGCATAGCGAAATATTCTGTTCAAAATCGCTATCGACCTATATCTTTCCATTTCTTCAGCTATATAATGTACATCGAGGACATCCCAAGCAATAATGCTTATTATTTTGATTCGCCAACGATGCATTCGAGGTATCTGAATATTGCTTCAGTTGCCTCGACTGCTTAAGGTATCCATCATCTAATTGGAGGACATATTTCCCAATTGCCATGTTCTGCAGATGTGCAACGTTAAAAAAGGTGTGCGCATACAAATTTTGGGATCGCCGTTTGTTATGCAGTCCTTGTTTTTCGACCTTTACTAATTTTAACTTGTCGTGTATGTTCTTTTGACTATTTTCGAGGATCTTTAACTCTTTTGATTTGTATCTTTATGTGTTTATTGTTTTCATTGCTTTTAGCTTCTTTGTTCACATGACGTTGGTTCATTTGAAGCTCTTAAATTTCTTCTTGAAGCGTCTCTCTGCTTTGGACTTTTTTTAGGTCAGTTTGATCTAATGAATGGACTGAGCTCTTAGAACGGCGGGTGTAGTTAACAGCGTGAGCCGTTAACGGAGGAAACAATTTTATTTTTGTCATTTGTCGACACGGCAGCATGTTGTTGTAGTATCTATTGCGTGTGGTGGAAAAACGTAGCGCCCACCTTTTAAACATGATTGCTAGATTTCGACAATTGCTCGACGAATCAGGTAAATCCTTTTATTTGATCCCAGCTTTAAAAATTTTATAAAGAACTCTGAATGCAAAATCTTTAAGAGTTAGTAACCGTTCGCACTTTTTTCACACATTCTAGCACTTTTTCTTTGTTTATATTAATTTTATATTTTTTATACGATAGTTCTTAAAGTGTAGTACGGAGTTTCTCACAAGAGTGCGACCACATGTCAAATAAACTTTCTCCAAAAAATATAAAATAATTTTGATTTTAATATAGAATCCTCGAATTCTATTGAGGTAATTTGGTCTCGTCCAATCAGAGAGAAAATCCTCATTCTTCATATTGCATTCCTTTTCTGCGCTGGTTGTAATTTAAATTCTCCTCTTTAACCTATTTGCTCCTTTATGACTGAATATAAATCTAACAAGAGAATTACGTAGGATTGAGACTTTTGAATGATACAGTCAGGTTTAACCTGATTTCTATATTTCCTTGTATGTGTCGTTGGAAAAATAATTTGTGAACCGAACCTAATTTTCGAAAAATGGTCGTTTGGTTCAGGTTTGGAAGTCAAAAATATTAGGGGTTCGGTTCTGGTGCGGTTCGTCGACCCAAAACCCAACCGAACCAAGGGTTCGGTTCAGACCGGTTTGCAGCCTTGGTCCTCGCACTTTCGAGCTCACGTAATGTCGAGACAATGTCGAATCGCGTTCTCTTACTCGCTCACAATATGCTCGATATGTATTGATATATGGAGTTAGGAGCCTGGATTGAAATAAATATCCGTTACTTTAAATTTAACCTCCCCTTAACTCAATTTATTTTTACTTTTAGCTGTCGTTGGACACAGAAACAGAAACACAACAAAAAATTAAAAATCTTGAAAAAAATCACAAAAATATTGTCATAATCAATAAATATATAATATAATATAATAAATTTATATAATATAAAAAGACCCGGTGCAGTCGGCATTGTAATTGTACATTGTAAAATATAATTTCAGTTACAATCTTTTGTTTAACGTCTCGTTGAACAGCTGTTTCCACAAGGGTCAGTGCTGGTAAACGCTTGTGCTATCGATATTATTGTCACGAGAAAAGCCAGAGAGTGGCAACGCCAGCTCACTGCAAGTCGGCAACCCTATAATTTGACAGATACCAGCTTAATTCTTAAAAACTAAAACTAAACTAAACTAAAATGGCCTTGGAATCTGCATCCAGCAGCTCAGAATCTGGTAGTTCTGGTAGCTCCAGCGGTTCCTCAAGTTGCACAGATACCGGCAGTTCCTCAGACACTGACTCCAGCAGTGCCACTCCAGAGGAGAAGCCCAAGCAGTCTTCAGTGGGTGCTAGTGGGAGTGGAGGAGGGGGAGGAACAATCACAACAACGACCACAAATGCTTCGCATGCGGTTGCAGTGCGTCGCAAGGCGGCGGAGAATGAGAAATTGGCCCGTAATAAAAGATTAACCAGTGATGATGATGATGACGATGAAGCAGCAGTGCCGCCGGCCAAGAAAAATGCCCGCATAGCAGCCGTAGCGGGCAGAAGGAAGCCACCTGCAGTTACCAGCAGCAAACAGCCGCCAACCGCCACCAAAAGAAGCACAGAAAATGGTCAAACACAAAGCAAACGGCCTTCACTTAGCTCCTCCTCCAACAGCACCGATGACTCGCACAAAGAGGTGAAGAATGGTCGTAAGGTGCCGCTCAAAATGGCCAGCACTGCCTCAGCGGTAAGAGCCAAACAGATAAGGCAACAACAACAGCAGCAGCAGCAGGTGAAGACAAAAAATGGGGGTGGAGCAGCTCCTCCTGCCGTCAGCAGTGCAGACAGCGATGACTCTGACAGCGGCTCTCAATCTGCTGAAAATTCTAGCTCGGTCAGCGATTCAGAGGCCACTGACTCCAGCAATTCCTATAGCTCTCAACCACCCAAAAATGCCACCAAAGGCAAGAGGCCCGTGGCCAAAGACAGCGAGGATGAACGTCGTCGCGACAAGGGCAATCCCATGCGTAAACTTACCCGCTCCTTAAGCATGCGTCGTACCAAACAGCAACAGATTACAAAACAGGAGACTGAAAGTGATTCAGATGCGGACTTGGACGACGATACGGCAGATCAACAGGAACAAAAGCCCATTCTAAGCAAGAAAACCAAAGTTAAAAAGGAAACGGCCACAAACAATGCTTCCAATGCTGTAGCTGCACCATCAGCACCATTCAAAGCCCGTCCCATCTCTCCGGCCACCCAGCAGCTGGAAAAGAAATGCCCTGTGACAGCCTGCGACTCTTCAGGACATTTGAGTGGACATTTGGATCGTCATTTTCTGCCCCAAGCCTGTCCCACATTTCACAATATGTCCGCCTCCGAGTGCAAAGAACGGGCCAATGAGCGTAAATTGCGGCAGGAGCAGCGCCTCAAGATGCCCATCAACATTGTAACAGCGCCCGGAACAAATCAGCAAACCACAGGAAAAACTCTCACACCCGAACAACGTGAGTTTTTGGCCAAGATACGGGAATCGCGTGCGAATTTTTCGAATTTTCGTCCTGCACATCAGAATTTTCTTAACGATAAGGTAAGTTAAAGGCATTTTTGAGAATATTGGGAAATTGGAAATACATTTGTTTTCGTACACAGGTCAAGCTGGAGAAGGACTGCACTGACGAGGATCGTGAACCGAATTTAACAGGCCTGGTGCCCGACTATGATTTGCAATTGTTTCGCGAGGCCCAGGCACAGGCTTCAGAGCGCATTGAGGATGAACTTAAGGATCTGCCTGTGGGCAAGGGAATAAAGTGAGTTAACATTTCTCTTTTGTTGAATTTTGTTTTGAAAGATATAGAAAAAAACTGTTTATCAGACTTCCTTCCAAACAATGCGTTGCAGCTGAATGAAAGTAGTTATGATCAAGGTATACTAAACAAGGTAGGCTCACTCGCTCTCTCACAACTTCTTATATTTGTGTCAAAGAGAGCGAGAGAGTAATATATTTCAATAGAAAGCCTACTAAGCTACTAAGTAAAACACAAAAAATTCGTCCGCGGAGATGCTTCGCTTACAACAGTTGCTTACTGACTGAAATTTAACAAGTTGTCAAGAGAGCGAGAGAGTGAGTAGGCCTATCTTGTTTAGTATACCTTGGTTATGATCACACAGCAGGCATCGACTTCATTAGAAAACTTAAGTTTTGTCTTTTTTAAATCAAATTCTACAAATTCAGACGATAACTATTTTTTTGAAACTCAGGATTTAACATTGCTCGATCAAAAGCTACAGCTGCTGCAACTTAATCCCCAGAAAGGATAATTTTTGTAAAAAATTTTAAATACAACGTCGCACCTATTTGATGGGATAGAAAAGCATTTCTGGGAACTTGTTGAAAGTTACGAAACAACCCTGTTAGCATCGCGTTGGGTTTCTTGAGCATGTTCAAACGTACCTTAGGACTGTACGGCTTTGCTTTGGATAAGGTTCAGTTAAAAAAAGACTTAAGATCACTTATAACAACACCTATAAAATTTACTAGCAGAGAAGTCTTCTGGTCAAGCTATATTATTTTTTATTCTATGTTTACATTCTAATTGATCCTAAATTTTTTTTAAAGAATCCCGAATAGTTATCTGATTTCTGAACAGTCTTAAAAACCGACCTTTAAAATTATGAGATCCACTCCATGATTATGAGTTATGACATTATGAATTATGAGACCTCCCAAACCGTATCGACTCTGTTTGAAAAGAGGTTCGATTCGAACTGACACCAAAATGGAACTAAATTCTCCTTAGAATTTTTGGAAAAAATTAAAGTTTTAAGCTTTTAGTACTCTTTTAGACAAACTAAAGCGCTCCGCTAGCTAAATTGACAAAACTTATTCCGATGGGTTACCCAGCGGACGATGCAGTGTGACTGTTCCCAACGCCACCACATACCACTCTTCATCAACATACCACCAAGTGTGAAACGGACTCACTGCTCTGATTTGTTGCATTTGAATTTAGTTAAATTGTTTTTGCAAATATTTAGAGATTTTTTTGGATATACGCGAACGCGAATTTTGCAATGCAAAATCTTACCATTGGTTTCAAATTATTGCCAATCGACGATTTTTGTCGAGCTTTTCTGTTGACATTCCGACGTGGGTTCGAAAAATTACAAACAATTTTTTCGCTACCACCCTACGGAATTCAATCAGCTGTTTCTGCTTCGTAAAGTTAGCGGCACTTCGAGACTTCCCGAGGGTATGAACGGAAATTTTAGTTTGTCTAGTTCGACCGAGCGTAGGAGGCCTGTTCCGAATAGTATTACGAAAGCTTTCCGACACCCTTTTTTATATGGAGTTGAAACATTACCTAGCAAAATTCGCTTTAAAGTTTGTCTGAGTTTTTGTTTTTAATGAAAACCTTCCAACATTGCGCGTATTTCAGAATCAAGGAAATCGGTATCAAATCTTCAGTTTCTACTTACTCTTTACACGACGGATTCAAGTTCAATCGTTTTAATCTGATTAACAAAGTCGAATTCGACAATTTTTGTCGAAAATGAAAACCGAAACAGGCCTGTATATTTTTCTGGTTCAAAATTGGCTTTTTATAATATGTAACAAATGTACACAATGTATTCTATACCTATAAATCTGTAGGCCCAACTGACTGACAGACTGACATACATCCCACAGCTAAAACTGCTTATCCTAGAGATCTAAGATTTGGCATAGATCTTCGTTTAGTTAAGCAGGTGCGCACTAAGAAAGAAAATATGGAAAATTTCACCGCGAAATAGGATTAAACGCAAAAGAAAAAGTTTGTAAGGGGCACATAACGGCTATAGCGTTCAGAAAATGATGTGGAATAAGCTGTTTTGCAAGGAGCGCGAGAGCATGAGTGAGAGAGCGTGTGCGTGTATGTGTGTTGTGCTATTTTTTTCTTTTTTTTATAAAATCAAACAAATAAATAGAGAATATCATCATCCAATTAAAATAATCTTATGGCTCATACTATACACATCGATTTGAAAATATGTTGAAAAAAAAGAAGTTGAAACTTCACAAAGCTAGTAGCCAACAAAGCTAACACCCACACAAATTAGATATGTGTGTATTACAAATATGCCATGGCTTTTTGAGACTGATGACAGCTGCTACATGTGTTAAAGAGAGAGGGGAGGGGAAAGAGTGTAAAGCGGTGGAAGATGGAAAAGAGGGTGGGAGAAAGAGTGGTGAGCGGGTGAAGAGGGAGTGGGGAAAAAACGGGAAAGCCAAATTCTTCATATAATATCGCTACACCCGAAATTTACTCGGTGGTCGTGCGGCATCCACTTGACTGGCGGGGACTAACATATAATTCTGGAATTTTCGAGCACCTAGAAAATTTCGTTATGTCCTTTAGGACGGGATGGACGGGAAACAAAACAATTTCTTAAAATCTCAGACGCGGACAAAGTGGCGGCGGGTTTAGTTAGTAATTTATATATTTAAAACTTCTAAAAAAAACAAAGAAACATACAAAATTGTTGGGCTCAACTAGGAATGGAGCCCTCGACCATGCGAACTCAACCCGAAAGGAACGGCTTCTAATCGTACAGCACCATCGCCGTCGTATGTTGCCACATGTCTTAAATGCTATATTTTTTATTTGCATCTTTTTATTCATTTTTTCGCATTTGGTCTCTAATTTTTGAACATCTAATCTCTAAAGGGATTGAAGTGAGCAAATTTGGAATGATGCAAGTTCGAAAAGCTTAGGACAATCCTCCGAAGCTTGAATTGTGTAGAATATCCTGTAATCGAGATTGAATTGAAAAGCTTATACCTGGCTTACTCTAAGATTAAAAATATTGAAAATATCTCGACTTTTTTTCTGTGCAGGTACAGAGTATTTTGCAGTCTGGCTTGACAGACTTTCTCACTTGTTATTTTTGGCAAACTTCACCGTCAAAAAAATTGTAAAAAATTGGAACGTTTCATCTTTGAGAAAAGATGAAAAGGTTAAATGCAGCAAAAGAAGTTGAGTTGTAAAATGAAATACAAAACCTCATAGAGGACTTTAGCTTCCACTTATCATCGACAATTCCCTTTCGACGACCAGGCCCTTTTGGTAGCTGTTTATTTAGGGAAAAGTTTTTTTTAAATAAATTATTTTCAAAATTCAGTTAAAATTGATTCAAGGTAAGAAACCAAACAAGGTGGCTCCATAAATTTCCAAACCTGTTTGTGAAAAGAAAATCGTTCAGCTTTACCTCGTGTTGGAGGATTTTTACTAAATCTTCTTTAGAACTTCGGGGACAATAAACAATTTAATGTAAAATTTTTGACCATTTTACATTTTTTATTCATTTATTTTTCCCCTCTTTTCGCTGCAGATACATCAGTATGGGAAAATATAAAATGAAAGTATGGTATCAATCGCCCTATCCGGATGATGCTGCCCGTCTGCCCAAAATGTATATATGTGAATTTTGTCTACGCTATCAGAAATCAGAGACTGGCATTAAGCGGCATGCAGAGAAATGCGTCTGGCGTCATCCGCCGGGAGATGAGATTTATCGTAAGGGTAAATTGCAGGTGTGGCAAGTGGATGGCAAACGTTATAAGCAATATTGTCAGCATTTGTGTTTGCTGGCGAAATTCTTTTTGGACCACAAAACCCTGTACTATGATGTGGAGCCGTTTTTGTTCTACATAATGACATTGGCCGATGTGGATGGCTGTCATATAGTGGGATATTTTAGCAAGGTGAGTTCTCTTTTAAGTATTAACTGATTCCATCTACGTCACCTTTCAAATTGAATAATACCATTTTACAGTTGTATGATTCTTTTATGTCCGTCTGCCAGCCACAACCCATGTACGTTACTACATTACTGCATATATCTGTATGTACCCAGACCCAGCCAGACATGCCCAGACTACTACAACTGCTGCTCTTGCATTCCTTGACCATACCCAAAACAGCACAATCGTAATTTTTTTTTTATTCTTGTCAACGTTTCTGGGTAAATAACGGAGAACGCGCGAGATGATTTCCCCTAGCTTTAAGGCCATGTGCAACGACGAGGTTTCTTGACCTCCCCCATAGATGCGCACAATGCTGCACCAAAGTTTTCGGGGCGCTGGCAGAGACTGGGTTTGTGTTACAAATTGCGCATGTCGTTCAGTTCTGGAACCCCTACAATCAGTACGCCCCTCCAGCACAGCTTCACATACTACACTACGCTAGTTTACATGGCTGCGCTTCAGTCCCAGTCCCATCCACGTTTTCCCTTTGACAATAATAATTTTCGGCAATCCTTTGTCCCTGGTTAACTTCCACCGCCACTCCCCGTTCCATATCCCCTCCCTTTCTCTCTCTCTGTCTCTCTCCTTCTCTTAAAAATCCAACCCAGACAGCAACCAGACATTAAGGATTGGGGCAGGCAGTCAAACGGCTCGTGGATGCTGCACGATTGAGGTCGTGCACCTCTTTTGCCAGGGCTCGTACTGCGCCTGCTCCGGGGACAAAAACACACACAGCCGGGCACTATGTGCGTTCCCAGACATCAGGGCAGACGACAACAACCAAAAAAAAACTAGAGAAATGTACATAAATGTATTTCCGAATTGTTGCCTTTGGTTCACACCCATTGTAAAAGGAACTTTACAGACAAAAAACTTGGCATTGCATTTTTTTCAGGCACCTTAAAAGGAAGGAATCCGGGGCTGGATCATATGTACTAGTGATGATATGTGAAAAACATACCAGAGAGTTCTATATTTTTGCAAAAAACAACACCAAAGACCAAAGAATTTCAGAAATGAACTCACATCAGAAATGGAAATATTGTAAAAATAAAACCCTTGGGGTTACAGAAAAGTCAGCAGGGTATCAAATTTTAAAGAAATCTCAGGTAGTTTCTTTCATTAAATGATAGGTTGAAACTGAAGGATCAAAAATTTCTAAAGAAGGTTCCAACCAATCAGAAAATATTGACAAAACGAACATTAAGCGGTTTGTAGAAGCATGAAACTCAAGGTTTTTATTCAATCTGGGTTCATAGCGACTAATCAGTGAATCTGATTTCTGATCGATTTATATTTACATATTACCTGTTACATATGTTTCAACCAACTTCATTTTAGTGTGTTTCGTTATGTTGAAGTGTAAACAACATAGTTTTTGTGTGCTCCGAATATGTCAACACAGACTAACCCAGGCCTCTCACTTACGCTCTCTGGGTAAATTTGGGAATATGTCCGTCTCGCTCTAACCACTATAATTTCCGACTGGCGTTATAAAGTATATAAAACAATGTATATAAGGCCACAATCGCTTAAACAACTCAAAATTTAGAGGCAAATTTGATCGGTAATACTCATTGCTCCATGATGACCACTTTTGTGCCAAAACAATTTGCGGGAAAGTTTACATTTCATGCACTTTATTTGGGTGAACCAATTGGGCGTAGTGTACTATGAGCTGCTACTACCGGCTCAGAGTACGAGCAAAGGTACGACATGGTCGTTTTGCAACATGAAAATAAATTTCCCAACTTGAAATGCTGAAATGGGAAGTCCAACCCTTTCTGCCGTATAGCCCAGACCAAGGTATACTAAACAAGGTAGCCGCACTCGCTCTCTCACAACTCCTTATATTTGTGTCAAAGAGAGCGACAGTGAGAGAGTAATGAATTTCTGTACTCGCTTGGTGTTAAATCACAGGTGCGTTGCTTACAACGTTTGCTTACCCATGGAGCAATTAGTATTTGAGAGAAAAATTGCGCTGCCCAAAAAGATACTAATACGGGGGTGCCACAGAAATCTGTAGAGATTTTGCCGACGGTTGGTTTGTAAATCTCTTGAAATAATCGTCGGTGCCACAGAACTTCGAGAGATTTCGTTTTCTTATTAGAAAATCTAGTTAGAACACCAGATGTTCCAATTGAAGTTTAAGAACAGGGCTGAATCTCTCACCAAAAAATTACCCATTTTTAGTTATGGGTTAATTTGATGTTTAACTGAAATGTTTTAATTGTGTTATATGTTTTATGATGAATTTTAAAATCATAATTCAAATTTAAGTCATATTTTCCATAAATATAATGCAAAATTTAAAAATTTGTTGGCACCAAACATGGGTATGCCTTGCAGACCCTTAATCCGCTGCCTTTTAAGTAGATGGCGCCACCATCGACACAGGGCGCTAGTGCGAAAAGAGCTTTGCTAAATCTCCTAACCAAACACGGGAGGTTTGAAACCAACCAATAGAAATTTCTATGTCACCAAAGAATTGGAATACGGTTGGAATTTGGTTGGAAGAGGTTTCTGTGGCACCCCCGATAGTGCGCAAAAAGATACTTTATAGAGCCAGTAGGAAACCACTGTGGTTAGAGCGAGACGACCATATTTTTAAATGTTCCCAGAGGAATTAAGTGACAGCGAACAGCTGACCAAAAAGTAGCTACAGCGCGTAAGTGAGAGCGAACAGCTGACTAATTTCTGACAGAACTCAGCGGCGCAAATTGGCATTACATAATGGATTACTAATACGTTACTTTGCCATCACTATGAAGGAAATGTTCTAATACAATCTGCTTTACTTTGCCATATGCATGGCCGCTTTGTAAACGGAGTACAGTTATAGAATGTCCGCAGTCTGTTTGTTTTCGATTACTATCTCTCTAGCGAAAAGCAGCTTCCGCTCTTTTGAAGAGCTTTAAAATTAGATCGATTTGTGGATAGCATCAAAAGACGCATCGTCGCCAGAAAGATGGGAAAAAGTAGTGGCAAGCAATGGATAATACTTTGAAAAAATAATTTGTTACTTTGTTTGCAGAGCGTCAAACTTAAAATCTTTAAAACTTTTTTTGTACTGATAATTTGATTTTTCGCAAACTAAAGTTTGGACTCTGTTTTATATTTTACCAGTTTGTGAGCTATCTCTGTTAAATTGTGTTGATCGCATTAAATTGTTATCAACCATTGACCTTGAGCCAGCGCTGTAAAATGTCCAAAAAACTTTGACTAAATTCAATGCAGGTCACTAAAACCCTTATATGTATAAGTAATGGACGGCACGCCATTAATATTTGTAATAAAACCTAAACGGTTTCCCTATTAAAAACAAACAAACCGAAATACCTTGTGTATTTCTCGTCATTTGCGCCAGAACTATCACTGAACGAAGTTCAGATTCTGTCAGCAGCCAAAGATATAAAAAACGCTGCTTTAGCTAAACAACATATCATTGGACACTCCTTCATAAAACATGGCATACTTTCAGGCTGACCACTTCATATCAGAAATTGTCGGGGCTTGGATTTACAAATGTAAAATTCTCAAGTCTTTACTTGGCGCTATCGTCATTTAAATGGAAAAGAATACCATGGTTGGAGTGTGAATAAGCATAGAAGTCTGCTGATGAGGATTTGGGGACAAATTCCGAAACAGTACTGTCCAGACACTATTCCGATGTAATGTTGTGAGCTTATTGCTGCTGTTGAATTGTGCTGATCGCATTAAATTGTTATCAACCATTGACCTTGAGCCAGTAAAAGCACAAAAACTTTAATAAATGTTTACCACTTTCTCAAAGTCTGTTAAAGTCTTAACCTCTAAATTTCGGAAAGACGAATCATTTTGAAGGTTTGAGAAACTCAAATAAGTTTCTGAAGGGTTCGCTTCTGTACCAGTTTAACCCTTGTGAAAATTAGAGATCTAGAGATAATGTCCAATTCTTTTTAAGACAACATTGAAACGAAAATTTGTTATTTTAGCACCCTCACAATAACAAAATTCTTGTAAAGCTAGGTACTCAGACGCTGAGAATTGGCCTCTAAAAATGTAGTGTGACCAGGCAACAGCAAAAAGTCAGCTGGGTTTGTTTAAAAAATAAGCGGACTAAATAAAGTTAAAGTAAAAAATTTAAAATGGAAGACACCATTTCAAATCCAGATGTCAAAAGGCACTGTCATGGTTTCTTTCATGATAGCATTTTGTTTGAGGGTGGAGGAGGAAGAAGCAGTGTCCTTTATTTTGGGATGCCCCAGCAGAGCTTCACCACTGAGACGTACTGCTATCGTGAACAGCAAAAATGCATCGCGAGATTTGAATTAGCAGGGACACACATTCAACCAGAGGTTATAGTCATAGTGGCCGGGTGTGGTGCAGCGGGTAGTGTGTCGGCCAGCTGTGCGGGAGGCGTGGATTCAATACCGCCTCGGAACATTTAATAAAAAGTTTCTTTCTTTCTAATTAGTGAGTTTAGCTGGCTCTAGGTCCAAAAACTTTTTTTCTTTCTTCAGGAAAAAAGCTAGTTCGGATTCGGCGTTAAACTGTAGGTCCTTTCTCTTGTGCGAAACACGCCAAGAGATTGAGAAAAGCTCGGCTTTTGGCGCTTTAGGTTAGGTAAAGCCGTTTTACCAAAGTCATAATCAAAGCCAGCTTCATGGACTAGAGACGTCAAAGAAGAGCAATAACTAGGTGTATAGGGATTTAAAGATGTCTGGTAGGTGCCGGTAGGTGTAAAAGAAGATCTAAAGCTAGCACTGCAAGCATGGACTAAGCCGCAATCTAAGGAGCCACCACTATATTGGGCTGTGGGTACAGCGGTGGTTGAGACTAGGGTTTTGTATACATTGGGCAAATGGCATACCAGACACATCCGCAGTAGAATCACACCGAAAAGAATTATAACACAAGTAAGCCAGTTGCCGGTATCGAAATGCTTAATTTTGAACCGAATCCATCAAATGCGATGCGTTTTGCCCACTTTATTGTCCTCCTTGCGGTTCTCCAAATGAATTTAGTTTTGTTTTTCAATGCTCGTAAGCAAGGCATACTAAACAAGGTAGGCTCACTCGCTCTCTCAGAACTCCTTATATTTGTGTCAAAGAGAGCGAGAGCGAGCGAGTAATATATTTCAATACAAAGCCTACTAAGCTACTAAGTAAATCACAAAAAATTCGCCCGCGGAGATGCTTTGCTTACAACAGAGAGCGAGTGCGCCTACCTTGTTTAGTATACCTTGGCTCGTAAGTATCTCTGACAAGCCTACTATACACACTTCATGAAGTTCGCTTCATCGTGTTAATCCCTTCTAAAAGTAGAATGAAAATTACAAGCTGAAATGCCCACAGTTTTGGTAGATGTTTCTGGACTGATTAGAGCCCTCCCTGATACAGTGAATGCCTTTATTTTGCTTTCAATATTAAAATTTCTCCAAAAATTTCCAACCGTCTGATCAGATCACGGCAAATATTCCTCATCACTAATCACCACATTGTACCACCCAATTTTGGTTGTGTTTGAGTTGTAGTCCTCTGCTTTACTACACTATGTACTAGATGCGTACATATATGTCCATATACTCGTACCTACATATTTACGCACAAAGCTTTGCTGGCTGCTGATGCTGCCGCTGCTTCTGCTGGTGGCTGCTGCTGCACAGCATCGATTCATTTCGCTTTGCTGGTCATTGAACTGCCGAAAAAACGCGACAGATGAATGTTGTTGTATGTGTCCTATCACCCCACCCCGACCCATCTTTCTGGCAATTGTCTGGTGGCCCCATGTCTGCTAAGTCTCTTGTCTGGTCTGACTCTTAAGTACATGTTATTGATTTAATTTTAATTTTATTTTTAACTTTATTTGTTTATTTTTGTTTTTGTTCGAGAAATGTTAAGTGCTTTTGCTGTGTTGCTAATCATTTTCCTCTTTTTCTATTTCGACTTTCAGCATATTCCGTTTCTGCAGGAAAAAAACTCATTCTATAATGTTTCGTGCATATTGACATTACCGCCATATCAAAGAAAGGGCTATGGCAGATTACTCATCGATTTTAGTAAGTACCAAAATTATTTATAAATACGAATTCAGTTGTGTCCTTCAAAACTGAAAGTGGAAAAGAATCTGTAGTTACAACCTAAAGCGACTTATTTAAGGCCGTTATCTTATCCTCAAAATAGCTGCTATTTGATAGATAAACTTATAATTTAGGGCCGACATAGCGGTTGTGACAAATAAACTAACAATTTTGGGCAGATTTCATATTTGCTACATAGCTGCCATGTAGAGTTGACGTATACAAATTGTTTAAAGCAGACTTCACAGATGTTTCTTAATCAAATGTTCAAGTATTCCAATGTTAGCAATTTAATCACCTGGTCAGCAAATTAAAAGTCACTAATCAAAATGAAATGCAAGTCCAACATTTTTCTTTAGAAAAGCCTGCACACTCAATGCGTTTCACTTTGATGAATGAAACGTACCTGTTCTTGGAATATTACAAGCATTCTTTGATTAAGTTTCTATTTATAATTATGAATTAAAATTTCTGCAGAATAATTATAAACTTGAGTCTATGCATTTTCTAGAGAATATTAAGTAATCAGCCATTTCTTTGAAAAAAAAGTTACAAAATACTTTTATCAGAATAAAATGTTATTCACTTCCGTCGCTAGGTTATGTGCTCTTTATTGAAATATTATTGAAAAATGTATGTTTCAATGAAAAATTTCAAATATTTTTATTCAAATGAGCTAACCGTAACAAATTGTAGAAATATAATTGTTTACAATTTAAAGTAAAAACAAGTAAGAGCGTTGCAGTCGAGTGGCCCGACTACGAAACACCATGTACAATTGAGACACACATACAAACACAAACGGACTGACGGACATGGCTTAATCGACTCGGCTGTTGATGCTGATCAAGAATACATATATTTTATAGGGTCGGAAATGTTTCCTTCTCCATGTTAAATACATTTGCACAACTTTACAATCCCCTTTTACCCATTTTCAATGGGTAGAGAATATAAAAAGTCAAAAAATCCGATTTTTATTTGGAAAATAGACTTAAGACATAACTCTTAAAATGCTATATTATTGGTGCTGAGGGTGATTTTCGTAAATTTTTCCTTTTCAAGATAGTTTCATTCGAACGTGACAAAAAAAGGGTGGACTTTTCGGTGAAAATATCCATATTAACAAACTAAAAAATTTAAGAAGCGAGGATGAATGTCACAAAATCAGTTTTGTTCCCAATTCCAGTACTTTTTAAACAGTCAATTCCGCTTCTACACGTCAACAATATTCATTTGTATTTAGGACACGCTTCTTTTTGTAAGCAATTAAAAGAAATTTTTGTTTTTTTTTTTAGCTTTTTATGTCTGTTTTTACTTTAGAATCGTCGATTGACCCTTCAAAACTTTACTGACCTTGTTTTCATATCGGTAGTATCAGTGAAAACCATTACAAGTGACCATTTGTGCCTCAGAAAAGTGCTTTACGATCATCAAGACAAAATAGAAGGCATCATAACTGGAGATGAAACTTGGATCTCCTCTTACGACTCGGAAAAAGCCGATCAATTGGGTGAATACCGTGACAAAGATAAGCGAAGACCAAAGAAAACGAAAACGATAGGTCACTTTTAGGCAGGGTTCGTAAAATGCTCAAAAATATTTTTCTGCCTAAGAACATATATTGAAAAAAATTGTGTTGGCTAAAAATTTTTACAGAAGAAAATTTTTTGCCTGTTACTTACCCAATTTTTTACACGCGTTACTAACACGAGGAAAGAAATGTTAACTAACATGAAAAAAAAATATGAAACACTTTATTAAAATAATGTTAGTAGTCAGCGCATGCTGCCCCCAAATAAATACAAAAATTTGTGGCCCTTAAGAAATACCCAAAAAGTAGGCAACATATTTTTAGCCAAACCGAAGCCAATATAATATTCTTCAGAGATTATAGATGTGGGGTACATAAATGTGAGTTCAGAAGCAGAGATCGATATCTTAGAAATTGTGGGAGTTATTCAACATTTTTGATTGTGGGGGCGGGAGGAGGCATGGCAAAATATTTGAAACAAACTTGATCTGAATGCAGACAATAGAAGTCTACATTTAAAATTTGGTTGCTCTAGCTTTTTTATTCTCTGAGATCTAGAGTAACGGGTATAATAAAAATATTCATATCTATTTTAATACCACAAAATTTAAAGTCAAATTTTCCGTTTTTGTGTACAAAAAAATAAGTATTATATGTTAAATATTATAAGTTTATATGTTGACAAAAGATCAACTTTATTGCGCGGAGTTTTACTCAGAATGATTAAATCACGTTTGTCCCTATTCAAGTGCATGATCAAAATATGCCATTTTTGAAAAGAGGGTTGAAAAAAATTTTTAACAAAAGACTACGTTTATTTAAAAAAAAAATTTTTGTTAGTAGTAGTAGTAGTTTATTATTTGCTATCGGGCATGGCGTAGCGCCGTCAGCCTAAGCAGTTTCATACATTGAACATAAGTG
Organism: Lordiphosa stackelbergi; assembly: GCA_018904235.1. NCBI lineage: Eukaryota > Metazoa > Arthropoda > Insecta > Diptera > Drosophilidae > Lordiphosa > Lordiphosa stackelbergi. The sequence goes on from JAEIFU010000851.1 coordinate 23,335, forward strand.
ATTATTTTAGATTTTTACATTAAAAACATTAGATTTTGAACAGCAATTTGACATTTAATTTTGACTGGACCTGGCACATGGTTTACAAATTACTAAAAAGGATTCTGTTAATATTTTTTAATCTATATTTTAGAGCATCCGTGAGGAAACCCGCCTAATATCTCCCAATTTGTTCCGTTCAGAATGTTCAGGTACTCTTCCAATTGCAGATCTTGTTTCCCGATATGTAAAAGTCTGTACTCCCGTTGAATTGGACACCTGGCTACAATGTGTACGGTGTCTTCTCGTTCTGTATTGTTGCAAAGCGGACACTGCTCGTTTTCGTTTTCAATGTGAGGGCGATAGTTCAGATGTAGCATTTCTACTCTCGCTTTAAAAATAAGCGATATTTTCGCAATCGCCATGCTATCCTGAAATAGTTGTTTGCTCCTAGGTCGTATGTCAGTCTGCTGTAAGTGGTCCTTGTGAGCCTTTGTCGAGCTGCGTTTACATTGGATTGCCTGGAAGAAGCTTCGATGCTGGTCAGCATTTTTTCATGCTCATCAGTCCATTTCATTTGGTTATCTAAGGATATCTCTGTGTTGTATTGTGACGCAAGAATTTTTTTTGTTTATTGAATAAAGAATGAAGTACTGAATGCTAAAAAATATTTGCCTTTTGATTCAATTTGATTCATTTAGTCAAATAGTTGTATATTCGCGTTAAAATGCTTGTCCCTATTCAGGTGCATGGCAGTGTATTATTGATGACGCATGTAACGCAAAAAACCATTGTTCTTGGGAGCTGACATTGGACCCGAAACAAAAAGTTTTGTATGAGATGCGGTATCCATATATGTAGTGTCTTTACTACTATTTGTTGTTAAATGTTGCTGACAAAACAAATAGTGTCATAGCGAAGTCTACTGATGATATTTTAAATCAGCGGTAGCGGACACTACACTTGTTTCGCTGACTGCTTGTGCGAGCAGCTGTATAGGATTTTATTGCAATTTGCTTCGAAGCCGGGTGTGGCGCAGCGGTTCGAGTGACGGACCATCTAATAAAAAGTTTTTTCTTTCTTAAGAAAATAGCTTTTACACATCCGGTCACCTTCACCAGCTATTGGCGCCAGCTGTAAAGTGACTAGCCATGAAAAAAGCTTCTCAATTTCTTCTTTGCCGCTCGGATTCGTCCTTAAACTATATGTCCCCTTCTCTTGTGCGAAAAATTATAACCACAAACCCCAAGAGATTGAGAGAAGTTTGGTCTGGTCCTTTGGGGCAGTGCGACTGAGAGGCGCTAATTTTCGATAAATTACTCTCTGAGTAATGGGAGCAATTGGAAGCAAAGAGAGCAAAGGCCGTACACCGCTGGTTAGGCTTCAGAAACAGCCGTACAGACAACCTGTTGTTCTGTTTAATGTTGAATCTTTGTTGCTCTTTGAGATTCGTAAGGGTGTTCAACGATTACCTCAAGCCTCCCAAAACACCACTTCGATTCATAATTATTATCGGGAGTTTCCTGAAAGCTTCTAGATTTTATTCGAACTGTCTGATCTAGTACTTTGTTCGAAAGATTGTTAGTCGAAAATCTGTAGAAATTTCTAGGACAGTTTATATTTCCTTGACTTTTATATATATATAATGCGTTCAAAGTTGATCTTTTTGTTAGATGTTACTGAGTCATTTTTGTTACTAAGTTATAACTTTTTATTGTTCTCTGTTCAGAGCCCCTATAAATTCAAATGAAATATGCTTTATACAGATGTGGGTTAATTACTTGAATGTAGAAATTTTCCACTTACTCCGCATTTGTGGTTTCATATTATTCTTTGGAATAGCAAAAGTAATCAACAAAATTCCATTAAACCAACCATTTTCAATTGAGATTTTAATAGAATAATTTCTCGGTAGTAAAAGCCAATCAAAATGGTTCTTTTTTTTTAAACATTAATTTATAATGAGCCACTAAAAATTTCTGGCTTATTGATTAAGCCAGCCTTTTGCCGGCGTCTGTGTTTGTGTGTGTGTCTGTGTGCATAATCATCATTGCATGCCAACTACTGGACATGCGATTTCTGCATCAATTAAACGTAGACCCAGACCAAGGTGCATACTAATTTTTAACCGAAAATTGTTTAAAATTAATCCAGGCGAAGACAACAAAAGCGGCAGACACAAGACAATAAAGAATTACCCCGCACGGACCTGGAGTAGGGGCAGTCAAGTACTTGAGTCATACTCGCACATACATTGACGACGGTAGCGGCGGCGGCGGCATCGTCTCTGTCGTCGATACACATGCAATGCGGAGGGCGGTGACGTCCAGTGGGGGAAACGACATTGACCTTACACACACCAAGGCGAACTTCAGTGGCAGAGCGAGAAAGAGAGAGCGAAAATCGTTTGGAAATTTTGAATCGCTGGCAGGTGTCCATACACACACCACAAACTGCTCATTAACTAGTGGAAAGAGATGGACATATGATGGACAGGTGCAAAATATGCAAATGTCAAATAATTTCCCCCCAAAAAAATGTACGCTTAAAGTTCTCTTTTATCTTGAGGGACTCCCGCATACGCAAAAAAAAAATGAAAATTCCGCAGACACAACAACAACAACCTCGTCGGCAGACAACAAAGGTCAGCCCAGGTCACAATGAAAGGGCGTCGTCCTCTGTCTCAATGCACAAGCTGAAAATGTGAAATCTACCGTCGACTGGTACAAAAATCTATTTCGAAAAATTATGTAGACTTTTTGCAAAAATTATTAGAGCCTTGCTAATTGACTTGAATGGACTTCAAGTTGCTAATTTTTTCACTCTTGCCGGAATGTTTTTTAAATAATTTTCCCACATTTAGCACGTTACTGCCGGCTCTGGCGACGCCTGTGGGTATGCAACATTGTTTGCTGTGTGTGAGTGCGGGCAGACACATCCATTTGGATCGATAAAGTCGTCTCGACACACCCACCCCGACCCCTCTGCCATAAAGAAATCAAAGTGCCACCCAAAAACGCGACTGCATAAACGTCGACGCGAAAGCCAAGCCCCCAAAAGCAGCAACAGCAGCTGAACAGTGGATGGAAAATGTTTAAATTGAAACTGCTTTTTTCTCAAGAAAGATTTCGTAAGCGATTGGCTTTTTTAGATGCTTTTGGAAACGTTTTTCAATCTAAGTTTAAGTAGAAATAAAATTATTTATTTAAAAGGCATACAAAACGTAGCGAACATCGTAGTAGTGTTTGTAAACCGAATCGATGTCCTTAAAATAAAATTCTACACCGAACAAAACACCTCAATATAAAACGGTTCGTCTCAGTTGGATACATTTACATTTGAAATATCGTAAAATAACTTTCTTAAGACAAAGAATTATATCTTTAGCTTACTTCGTCACATATTTCTTCAAAGTGGATCATAAGACTAGTGGGGCGAGAATTAAGTGAAAATTACGTCCAGTATTGAGGTTTGTGGTATTTCAAAATTAACTGAACGTGTGTAACTTTCTATTACTTTTTTTTTTTTTTTTTATTTTTTTTTTTTTTTTTTTTTTATCTCCTCCGTCACTTTAAATTTATGAAACAAATGGTTGGCACATGATAGTAAAAACTTTTTTTTTTTTTATCTCCCCTTCGTCATTTATATTCTACCATACTCGTTTTTAATCGATGACTTACAGCTGCCATAAGACTGTCGAAATGAGAAAATTTTTTACGTATAATACTTTCCAGTTTAGAAAGTGCATGCACCAACTTCTTTGCCGTATATGGATGTTGACGGAAGCATGCCCGTCGATTTGAATCTAAGTGTCCCTATGCCCAATCTTTTAAAAGGAGTCTCCTTCCCATTGCATATAAGGTTCTGTCACGTATTATTTGCGAACGTCTAAATCCGCTTATAAACACACTGATTGGACCTTATCAGGTGTGGCTTTGGCCTGTAAATCTCCCACAGACCAGATATTCACACTACGACAAATCCTGAGAAGACCTATGAGAGAGGCATCAACACACCATCTATTTGTTGATTATAAATCAGCCTTCGACACGCCGATAAGGTCAAGGTTTTTGAAGCCCTGTCTACCCTTGGTATACCAGCAAAAGTACGTCCGACTTTGCATGATGACGTTGAGAAGCACTCAAAGCTCCGTCAAAATAAGAACGAACCTCCAAGCCGGTATCAAAAGAGGTTTTAGGCAGGGTGATACCTTATCGTGTGACTTCTTTAATCTGCTGATGGAGTACATACTCCGCCGGTGCGGGATCTTTAATAAAGATGTAATGCTACTCGCATAAGCCGATGATATTGACATTATCGGCAGTGCCGAACGGGCGGTAAGCACGGCGTTTTAAGAGATTGAGAGGCAGTCGGAACTGATGGGCTTAGCGGTGAACGAGGACAAGACGAAGTACCTCGTGTCCTCGAAACAGAAGAACACGCGTCTTGGGCAATCTGTTTACCATGGGAATGAGTACAAATTTTAAAGTTGTAGAGGACTTTGTCTACCTCGGAATCGATGATAAACTAATAGGAAATATAAATAAAATCAAATGTCTATTTTTTTTGTTATACTTAAAAGTCGACTTCTACGAGAAACCAGATATCGATTATACAAATCTATGAAAACGAGGTGTTGTTTAGTGAAAAAAATGTGGTATTTTCGTGATTATTTAAAAATAAATTTTCGTTTGCTTCGACTTTTTTCGTTCTTGATTATTATTTTTGTCGACTTTCGCTCACTTCATAAATTGACCGAGAAGAAAAAAGAAAAAATTTTTTGAACCACTAAATACTAAATTACGTTAGTTTCTCTGCTCAATTTGATATATCTACGGTACGTGAGACATGATTTTCCTCACCAATACCTTGATGTGTTCGTTTAATGACTTAGTAGAATAATAAAAATATTTTTTGATTTTCTTATATTTTTCCTATGCGTTAATTTTCACAAAAAATCCTTTTTGAAATATTCTGATCGTTATTCAAACTACTAGCCGTGAAACAATTTACCGGATAGCCAGCTTACGCTTCTCATCTATCTTTACATCTATCTCAATTACGAGTGAATATGCCGACGAATGCAACCTAAAATGAAAAATTCATTTCAAACACGTAGTATCATTTTGGATTAATCGATTCTTTTTAAAAAGGTTTCATAACTAGTAACCGGCGACAACAACATCAGCCTGCAAGAAGAAGAATCACGCTTGCAAACCGATGCTACTACGGGCTCAGTAGGGAGTTCAAGAGCAGAGACCTCAAGCGAAGAACAAAAATAGCGCTATTCAAGTCGCTTATCATCCCAGTCCTGCAATACGGCGCAGAAGCATGGGCAATATCAGCGGATGAGGCGGCGATTGGCGTTTTCGAGCGAAAGATTCTTCGCAGGATTTATGGACCTTTGAAAGTTGGCGAGGATTTTCGCATACGAAAGAATGACGAACTGTATGAGCTCTATGGGGATACTAGTCTGGTCAAGCGCATAAACCAACAGCGGCTGCGCTGGCTGGGACATGTTACCCGTATGGATGAACAAGCTCCAGCGAAAATGATCTACAAGAGGAATGCGAAAGAACCGGGACATGGCAAGGTGGGACTACCAGGTGCGGAAAGACATTTCCAAACTTGGCGTGAGAAACTGGTGCCAGCTCGCACGGAGCAGTAGCGACTGGCGGACATTGGTTGCAGCGGCCGTGACCAGTCTTATCTGTTTTAAGACAATTTTAGAGAGTTTGATCAAAATCGGATGTATATATCGTATAGCTGCCATATAACAAACTGGCAGGCATATTTCATGCTCCAAGGGTTTATAAACTTCGGTCGAGCCGAAGTTAGCTTTCCTCTATTTTTTTTTTTTTTTAATTTAACTTCACTTCGTCTCTGATGGCTTGAAAGTACAAGAAGAGCGACGTGACATTGAGTGAGTCGTGTCAATGTTAGCTTAACTGTTAAAAGTAATACTAGGCCCACAGCCTATTTACATTGACTCTACAAATGTGGGTAAGATTAATGTTACGTGTGTTAAGTTTGAATAATGGCTTTTTTTTTTTTTTTTTCTGTTAATTTTTGTATGAAACTCTGGTTACTTAACATGTTTGCAGATTTCTTTAGTTTACGTTCGAACTAATCATTAGTGATTTATGGAATCAATCAAGTTAAAATATTTGCCATTTGGTACAGAATATCTTTTTCAATTGTATTCTGCCTTTCATAAGTCTGTATTCACTTCTTAGAACTTCAGATTTAATTTTTTACAAATATTTTTTTAGATGTGATTAATGTCGGTTTATTTATTTCATATACACATACATATATACAGATATAATTCTGCGAAATGTTTAAAGGTGATATGTTTCCCGAGGTAATCACAAAGAGTTTAGTTTTATATAGATTTTTTTATTTTTTGAAGTCAAAATCGCCGTTTTCGAAAAAAGTTTTTGGTGAAAATGTTATTATAAAATGGTAAAAAATTATAAAATAACAAAATAAAATCTCTCCGTGATTACCGCGGGAAAATATCCCCTTCTAAACTCATATCGACTATTTGTTTCAGATGAATCGAGAATAAGATATAATGTTCACCGCACTTTTCACGAGATGCTTTCGGAGATTCACTCTCACAAGCTTATTTATTAATATTTTTAATTGAACATTTTTTCAAAAATACTTCAAATATTATACTATATCGTGCCTATGAATAAGCCAACTAATCAAATCACATCTCCCCTTAAGTCTTTAATTAGTTTCTGAATTTTCTGTACGCTATAAAACGATTTGGTAAAAGTGAAAAAAAACTTGTATTTAGTTGTTCGAACTTTTCCATGGCTGGTTAAGATTAGGCTAAATGGCTGCTCGTTAAATCATTTCTCCCCGGGCTCGGAAATATTTTTAAAATTTTTTCTGTTCTCCGAAATGACAGAGACCGAATTTATCCGACTCGCTTACTCTCTCAACAGAACACTTGATTTTGTTTTTCTCGTTGAAAGAAAACACACGAAGCTGTCTTACTATAACAGCTTGATGGGGATCACTCAGCTTTCAGCAGCGGAGCATAATCAACTGTTTTTGGACAAAGTTTTTTTGTTGCGTTAGACATTTCATTGTTGGCAAAACGTAAAAGAGAAAGGGGGACAAAATAGAACACAAGCACGCATACGCACTTGCTGTTTACTGAGGCACACGCGCAACACACATTGCGCAAAAGATACTTTGGCAGATTTTTCAACGGGCACAGCACACATTAACAAACTCTCACTGATTGAGCAAAGAGGACGTTGAGAAAAGACATAGATTAATGTCCATTTCGTGCACTTCTTAATCGTGTCCGAGAATGAATGTTGTAAAAGGGTACCAATTTTTGGGAGCTCTGATTTTCCCCTATATATTTTGGCTTTATTTTTGTATTTGGTTTTTTATTTGATCCGTCAATCAATAGTCGAATGCACCATTTTCATTAATGCGACCTCTTCCACGTCTTCAAAAATGCCCTGGTCTTCAAAATTGAAAAGTAAAAATTTTATGTACATTCATTTTGGACGTTAATGTTGTTTCGCTTCTGTGTAGGATTGCTGCCTTGCTAGATACATTAAGTTTTCTTCACATTTACTCCACTGTACGCTGTTGTGCGTTCAACCCTGCCAGGATTCTCTTCGCTTGTGTGTGTGTGCGTCAGCCAGTTCCAGTTGTGTCTGCTGCCTCGTTTTGCCTCTGTATGGGTGGCATTTTTTTCATCGGGCCTGCCTCAGTGGGTTTTGTGTTGTGAGAGCCACCAAGCAGCAGCAGCAGCAGCGTCCTCGTCCTCGTCAAAAATTCACTTTGGCTGCACTTATTGTTGCTGTTGTTGTTATCTAGAGACTTGGAGAATTGTTGCTGCCAGACGTCGTCGGCCATGGGTTGAATGTACGCCAGAACGTTGTCGTCGTCGTCGTCGACGAACTTCGCTCGTCATTCATGCGGTCGTTTCCCCTTCCCTTGTATACTTTGCGGAATCCTGTCTAGACACAACACGCACGACCTGAGGGCGGGACAAACTTGGTCACCATAAATAATACACCGGAACTTCAAGTTGTTCCCTATCTATAGCATACTTATGGGGGTTATTATTTTATGGTGTGTGTGTGTGTGTTTTTTTTCTCTCTTATTTAATTTCATTTCATAATTTATATTTTCAGGCTATCTTTTGACACGTGTGGAGGGCAAAATAGGTTCACCCGAAAAGCCATTGTCCGATCTGGGATTGATATCATATCGCTCGTACTGGAAGGATGTTCTATTGGATTATCTATGCAATCGTTCAGGCAATACTTTGTGCATAAAGGATGTGTCACAGGTGAGAGATCAAAGAGAAATAGAGAAGAATATTGAGAGAAAATAATAAATTATTCTATTTAATCAAGGAAATGGCCATCTATTCGTACGACATTGTCAGCACATTGCAGGCCTTGGGCATGATGAAGTACTGGAAGGGCAAGCATATCGTACTCAAAAAACAGGCAAGTTTTTACTCTGAAATAAAAATTGTGAATTTTAAATATTTTAAAGAAACTTTGGGTTAAAAAATTCTGGCTTTTAAGGTATTGAAGCGTTTGAAAATTAGATTAAACATCGCTATTAAATTGTTTTACGCCTTCGAAAAGGGTTGCAATGCAGCTACACAAATCCATTATTAAAGTGGCAATACAAACCTCTACAGAATCAGATGCTTTACTCTAATATTTTGCGTTCCAAAATTCCTGTCAAAGTTCACATAAAAAAAATGTGTCAAGAATTTTCAGTTTGCCTTTTCGTTGCTTGTGTATCCAGCCACACGAACGAAACCCACAATTTCTTATCGATATTTGCCCTATCGATAGCGTGTGTGGATTGAGAGAACAGCTGATATACAGCTCAGGAATATATTGCCAACAATTATTTTGGATGTGCTGAGCGAAAATTTTGGGGGGAATAGATTTATATTTTTATGTTATGAGCTGTAATTTGGCTGGGTAACCAGTCAATGGCACACTTATGGCAAATTGATGAGGCCCACAGAGGAACGAGAGGGAGAGTTGAGGTCGGTTAAGTCGCTTTCTTAATCTGTGTGTCGCCAGATCATGGGCAAATCAATTGGTCATGATTACTGCTGGTGAGCATATTGACTTCGGCGCATAATGGCCTGCCTCACATCAGGGACCTTACATAGAAGACTCTAGCTTCTTGAGGGCAGTAGAGCATACCGTACCCCATAACGGGATCGGCCAGTTCCACCGCTACAAGGCTTGAAAAACCAATGAAGCCCGAGTCACATGGACTTTCCTGGTCAAGCGGCGGTCCAGAGACATGCCAAGGTACCGTGATATCAGTATATGGGAATCTGGATCCTCGTTCTAATAGCGATCGTAATGACTCTGAACAATTAACGGCTTCCAGCGGTTCGCTCGTCGACCAAAGCCAAGTTACTGATTCTTAATATAAATGCGAATGAACAACCAAGAGGTCATACTACTTCGGAAATGATCGCATTATAAAGTAATGCAGTTAACCTGCTGCAGTGATGTTTTGTGCCATTTGGCACATCTCCACGTATAAAGTATGTAACACCTACTCCGAGCAGCATGCTTCTTCCAGAATATGTTAATTTTTTTTTAAATTTATTAAAATTCAAATAGTTAACAGCTGATTGATCAGAGTGACCCTCCATGTTTTCGATTTATGGTCACACTGTCTTAGTTATGTGCAGTGCTGGATACAGGCAAAGACATTAGAACATGAAGATGAGTAACGCCATACGATTTTTTGCACACGATTTTTCGGAGCTGGCTTTTCAACTGGCTTTTGGCTCTCTTGAAAAGCCAGAGAGAGAGAGCGCTCTAGAGCCAGCCGCTTTTTTGTACGCATACAGCGACAGCCGACGACTGTAAGTGTGCTCACGTATTCTCAAGCATTACTCACACAAGCAAGTGCATTCTATTTTTAGATTTTTACGCTCTCAACTTTGTGTGATCGGAGAGAGCGCGATTTTTGTCGCCACCAAAAAAACAGCTGCATATATGGCCGTTCGGCATCTTAGAGATTATATTGGTCTTTGATACAGCCCTCTAAGATAAATATTTTTTAATACTAGCAAACACTTAAAATATACAGTCGCAATGCGGTCTTCACAGGAATGTAGTAAACTCCAAATAATAAATAAACGAACTAAAACGGTTTGGTTCGTTCTGTTAATTCGACGAGCTTGATAACAATTAGCGCCTACCCTAATGGAAAAATGTTCAAAATCAACTATACGGAAAACTTTTCAACGTTTTTCAACTACACACTAGGCATAAATATCTGGATTTTTGAGCTATCTTCGACATTTGAGAAAAACACAAAATGGATTGCACAAAATAACAAAAAAAATTTGTTTAAAAACATCTTCACCCTACCTACTTGGATTAAAATCTGTTCAAAAATATGCAAAGTTGTACTAAATAGTGTTGCAATATGTTAAAATTAATCGGAAGTTCTTAGCATTCGCGCGGAGGGACAATCTGTGGCAACAGAAAGTTTCATTTTAAGGTTGCACATACAAGAATAATAAGTAAACAGCATCTACACCCAATGTCAAAAGCAGCGCTCTCTATCAAAGATCTAAACCAGCGATTATCAATGAGAGCGAGGCCAAAAAGTGACAGTGTATTGGTGTGCGAAAATAAAGCGCCGTGAATTTGCTTCGAACTCTGGCGAGCGATTGACTGCTTTCTGCTCTCTCGGTCTCAGCTTCGGCATGCGTTCGGTTTGTGTACGTGTAAATAGCGAAATGTCTTCGCCCCCCGGGGGGAACCAGAGACCATCGCTGATCGAAACCAGCGGCGGGCTAATCTCGAGAGCAATGGCAGAAAAGACAATTTGCGTTTTCGGTTAATCATTTCGAGCAAGATATATTTGGGAAAAAAAAATTGGACAAAGATGGCACGACGGGATGACCAAGACTGACATGAATAACTAGTTGCTTCTACCCATTACCAAGTTTGATAGGTACATCTGGAGCCAGCAAGTTTGAAAAAGAGGCGACTACTGACGCTTCCTGCTTTTAGCGGCGAAACCCGTTTATCTTTTATGATACTAAGATATGGGCCAATGCCTTTTATAGAAGCATAACTTTCTAAAGCGACTAGTCTATATCTAGCTTTAAAAAACCAAGTTGCCCATCATCTTAAATTTGTTCTCTTGGATGGAGATCTGAGTTTTAAGCAGAGTTTGTAAATTTAATAATATTTGTATGCTAGTTAGGTCTATTTAATGGATAGATTTATGACTGGGGTAGGCAATGGAAGCAGAATTTCAGCCGCTGCAATAGTATTTGTGTGTCAACAGAGAACGCATTAACAACGAGCTTTAAAGCTATGTTCAGCATCGTCAACGGCCGAGAAAAATAATTGAAAACAACAAATGAGCTTTTAAAAGCTCTCTGCCCGGTTTCTGCAAATGTTCACGAATTTTTTCTACAGTTGCCAGTGATGAATCTACCTAGTTGTCATTTTTTTAAGCAATTGGGATCACTAGAATGTTTTGTTATGCTCCAAATGCTTTAATTCTTACACAAACTGACGGGGCTTTAACTCTTTCGCAATCTTAAAGTACAGATACTAAGTTCTAGTGAATAATAGAAATTAAAACGAATCACACAATCATCAAAAAGGATAAATTAAATGTTTCGGACTGGATCATTTTCTAGACTTCTTTTATGGTGATCAGAAAATTATATATTTTGGGGAAGAAGATTTATTAAGGTAAATAGTTCCTCGTTGTGAACTATAGATTATTGAGTTTGAGCCACTGAACCAAATAAAATCTAATTCCCGCATTTTTTATAACTATTTGTTTTATTTTCCATATAGTATTTTGCTTACTAATGATATCTATCCTCTTTCTTCTTCAGGACGTACTGGATGAGTACGAGGAGCGTGTAAAGCGTCGTGGCACCTTTCCCAAAATCGACGACTCCTGTCTACGTTGGCAGCCATTTATACCGGCCCAGCCGAGTGCCTCACCATAGCCACGTGGCTGGAAGCATGCATCAGCATGCTTTATGGACGACGACTCCCCCTGATGTGTATTAGCTTAGAGATTAGTGTATAAGCCGAAAGTATTTTGTAATTTGTTGTTAGCCTAATAACTTGGGTAAGAACTTAGTCTGTAGGTTCTTAGTAAAATTTGCCTCGAAATATACTCGGGTTACGATCAAAGCATGGTACATGTATGTTCTTTAACATCGTCGTCATAATTATCCAGATGAATCATGGTACAAAAAAAAACCAAGGCGTTTACAAGTCGTGGTCTTGGCAACGACAAGGCTTGGAGTTGGGAGCACAGACAAAAAGTGCACACAGCAAACAGGAGAGCGGCAAATGGAGAGAGATGGGAGAGAGAGAGAGTGGAGAGGCCACCACGACCAGCGCATTGACATTGTCGCTTCTCAGACACTCCTCGACGGTGGCAGCGACGCCAAAGCGTCAGACAGGTAGACAGTGGCAAAAAAGCTGCAGCAGTCGACCATGGTGAGTCAGGGGGAAGAAGGAGGAGGCGAGTCGGCTGTTTGGGAGACACGAACGGAACAAAAACTGCACACAGTACTGCTGCGGCTGCTGCTGCCACGCTGCTCGCAAAACCAATCCAGACATTAATCCGACGCACTGTGGGACAAGAATTTTTTAAATAAACAGCTGATGCGGGTGAGAAGTAAAAATAAATATGTAAAAATAAAAGAGAATAATAAAATATGGATTAAAATAATACAAAGGATTTACTAACATTTTTGAGTTTGGAATGAAAAAGGCATAAATATTTTTTAAATTGTAAATACGGTTCAAATTTCAACTCAATTTTTTAATTAAATTCGCGTTTCTTTCGACATATTTAACATTAACCTTATTTTTGTTATTTAATTTTCTTTTGTGCAGAAATGAAGGATCTAGTCATAAATTAATACATCATAATTTGACTAAACAGAGCTTTTAAAAATAGCTTTCAAGAAACTGTATATGGGCATTTCAAAAAATTTTAATAATAATAATAATAATAATACTTTTATTAAAAATCAAATAACAGATGGTTTGAAAAAGCATACAATATTTCACAGAGATGTTGAGTTTTAATAAGGTAATACGGCTATGACTATCAAGTCGTCAGTCGGAGAATTATTGGTGATAAAAATTATTAATATATAAATTATTTTATTATAGAGTGAAACATGTTTGCCACTCCCTACCTTAATACAAACTGCTTCCCCGCTCGTCGCGAGATACAGAATCGTTGGGGTATGGGAGCAGCTCCCAAGTTGCACCTATTAAATTAAAAAAAAAAAAAAGTTTAAACATAGAAACTAAAAATATTCCATTAAAATTTGTTTTCGGTATCTTATGGCATGCTGCAGATATAGTGTTAAATTCTTCCAGTTAGTTCCAAAGGCATCGTTTAGCAAATCAATAATTTCTCTTTCGCCTAAAAAGCAATTTCCAAAAAAAAAAGCAATCTATACTCGGATAGAATTGGGCATCTTCCAATGAAGTGGCGTATGTCCTCGATTTCGTTGGTGTTGCAAAGCTCACAAATGTTCGTTCCACCTTGTTGTAAAGTGTATTTATTTCCGTTCAGCCAGATCATGTCGCATCTTGCTTTCAGCACCCATGATACCGTTCTGGTTTCCAATTGGAGCAGTCTACTACCTACTGATTCATCGAGGTCTTTGTAGATTCGTGTCACACTATTCATTTTTCTTTCAAAGAGTCGTTGATTTCGATTCTGAGATAACGCATCTAACATAATTTCTCGGGTTTGTGCCCAGATAATCGGTTCCAAAAGTTCTTCGCTCCAAACAATATTGAAAGGTCCACTGATCAAATTTAGACCTTTTGCCCAGAAAATATTTTTGGCTAATATTTCCTTTGACATAATATGAGGGAGACGGTCGTTGCTGTAAGTGAATAGTGTTTTTTCAATGTATTTAATGTGCAAGTTTAACATATACAGACAACTACTTTCCATATTCGTGTCCAGCGCTATTGCATAGCTTGGTGTCGTTCTAGGTAGGCAAAAAATTCGTTTAATAAAAAACATATATAAATTATCTACATCTTCTGGAAGTGTGTAGCCCCAAACTTGCGCACCATATGACTGTATAGCTCTGCACACTGCTCCAAAAATCTTGAGCTTCATGTCAAATGAAATATTGTTTTTTGACAGCATGCTCCTCCAAGTACAGTTCATACTAATTTTCGCCGCAGAAATTCGTTTCTCAATGTGTTTTTTAAAAGACAACTTCGGGGTTAATACAACACCAAGATACGTGAACTCCGAAACAACACGGATGGGTTCGCCATTATACACCCATTTTTCCATCGCCGACAAACGCCCTCCTCTTCTGAAAACCATGATTTCTGACTTTGACGTATTTACTTCCATGTTCCAGGTCACGCAGTATTGCTCCAATCTATGTATCATTTGTTGCAGTACTGTAGCATCGTCAGCCATCATAACTATATCATCTGCATATAGCAGCAGCCTTATGTTTTTGTTGCAGACACTAAGACCACCACCAAGGCAATCGTGAAGATCATCCAAATATAATGCGAATAAAAGAGGAGATAGCAAGCATCCTTGGCGGACTCCAATATTAGTTTTAAAATAATTCGACATTTCGTCACCGGTCCATACAGTCACTTGAGTATCAGCGTAAATATTTTCCAATATGTTTAAAAACTTAGTTGAAACACCTAGCGTATAGAGCTTGTAAATAAGCAACCTTCTGGGAATTTTGTCAAAGGCAGCGCGAAAGTCAACAAAGTAGGCATACACTTTTTGTTCTCCTCCATTTTCAGATGCACAATTGCTGTGAGATTGTATATGTTATCTACTGTTGAATATTGTGCTCTAAACCCCGATTGATATTCATTTAGTTTATTATTTAACTTTACCCATTTTGTAAGGCGGTCATTTAAAATTCCCATAAAAATTTTAGCAATGCAGTTCATGAAGGAAATGCCGCGATAATTTTGAGGTTGATTTAGATCTCCTTTTTTGTGGATTGGGAAAATGACGCTTGTTGTGCAACACTCCTCGATATGTCCTCTCTCCAGAATGCTATTGTAGACAGTGGCTAACGCGTTTATAAAGCAAGTCGGAGCGTTTTTATAAAACTCATATGGTATTCTGTCATCGCCTGTTGCCTTATTTTCTTTAGTGCGACTTAGTACTTGAAGAATCTCTGCGCTGGTTACTACTTCATCCAATGTGCCAACTTCAATATAATTTCTCACAAATAAAACATCGGGTGATGTCTGTGCTGGATTTAAAAGGTTTTTGAAGTAGTTTTCAAAGTCTGAGGCTGCAATATTAGTGCCGGTTTGAAAATGAGCATTATTTATCTCCCTTGCCAGCTTCCACCAATCCTTACTAAATTTAACTTGGTCCATTTTCAGGCCCAGCCCTGTTTATATGGTGTGTTTTTTTATTTTGAGGGGTTATTTTTTTTTTTTTTTATTTTAGTATCGAGCATCATTGTCATTGGACTCATGACTTAAGTGCGAAAATCAAAGAAAAATATTCCGTAAAAGAAAGTTATTCGAAATGGTGAGCTCTTAAAAAAACACCAAAGAACCTCCCTGCGCGGAAAGAGGCACGCCTATTGGTTACTCTTGAACATTAATATTGCAAGATGGAGGGGAGAAATGTTTGGAAGAACTTTTCGGACGAACCAAAATTTTCCCTCCTTTTTACAAAAACTCAAACCACCCCCTAAGTCGTCGCCACACTTGTAAAGTCGCGATTACGGGTTGGGGAACGGCTTCCCATTATGGTATATGTGAATTGCATTTTCTCACATCAAAAATGAATGCAACGAACTGTATTCAAATATTTGTCCCGGCATTTCCTTTTTTTTAATGTTTTGACCAATATCTTGGACCTATTAACAAGATATTGCTCCCATACATACCGCAAAAGCTGTCAAATAATTGATTCGGCGATAAAATAAATATTAAATGCAGTGGCCGCCTAATTCTCCTGACATAAAAATCAGGGAACAATTATGGGGTATACTTTCAGTTATACTATGCAAACAAGGACTTCAAAAATATGTAGAACATTGAGAAAATGCCGTTTTGTTAATATATTTAAGTGTTTGAACCTATTCAAGTGACCAACAAATATAAATATGGTATGCGTTTAATATGGTCACATTGCCCCGTGCATTATTTTTGGTCTACTTTTAAATGAATAGTTTCTGCTTCTCTTGTTGGAAAACCCTGCGACAAAGAATGCAAAGAAGGAAACCTTTCTCTCTCTCAGCTTGAGTTTGCCTTCCTATGCCAGCTTCCTGGCTGCGTTATTTTTCTACAAGACGCTGACGAGAACAGATTCATATGAAGGAGGAGTCGTTAAACAACTATAAAGCGATTTTAATCTGGCTCAATCTTGGCCATCCGAACTACTTTAGACCCGCGGAAATAATATTTCCCAGCGTAAGTCTATATTTCTCTTGAAATTAACCTTTCTTCCAGAAGAAACAAAGGCCATGTAGTGGAACCTTCAGCAAGTTATACAGTTCCATCGATAGGCACAAAGACCTGTTCAATTATTTGGCCTATATTAATTTTTCAAATTAAGCTCAAACTTCTGTTGCCTTTTCATTTTGGTGGGACCTCGAACGAGTGACAGTAGTTTCTGATGGACAATGTAATTTATTACTTTCATATTTTTTTGTGAACAATTATCATGTTTTAATTATCTAAATACTTTAAATCTTCCATTCGATTTCATAAACTTTTTTCAAAATTTAATTTACATATTTTATTGTGGTATTGGCCCACTGTACGCAATGCTTTTGCAGTTGCAGCCAGTTGTTGGCTTTGGCTGTTCAGTTTTATAACAAAGGAACCCGCCGAATGAGAACTGGCAAATTGTATATACTACATGCAACTGAAAATGTATGTGTGTGTGTGTCTGTGAGCGGAAAGCGGTGTAGGAAGCAGGAAGTTGTTGTTGCTGCTGCTGCCACAAGTTGCAATATAGCCAAAAGCTGACACTGGCCCACTGTGCGAAAGAAACGGCAACACACACAGAGATGAAAGAGAACAGCTAAAAGCGGTTGCTCGCCGAGGGAGACGAAGTAGTCGTCGTCGTCGTCGTCTGTCTGGCAGCCCGTATCTGTGTGTGTGTGTGTGCGGCAAATGTGAAATAAAATTCGCGCATTTGGCTTTTGATTAAGCAGCGACATTGAGCATTTGATCGCCAACAGCCGGCGTGCGCGGTTCGCTACGCTCTCCAAGGAGAAAAATATAGAAAAGAAAAAGTTTATGAAGGCCCAGGCAAAAATTTTGCTAAAAATTTTCAATCGTCGCGAGTGTGTGTGCAAAAGAAAAGACAATTATACGGCCTACGTTAAGAATCGAGTGCAAAAAGTAAAGAAAAACGGGACTCTGGAACTTGCATATGTATTGTGAAATTCAAAAGTGGCCAAAGGAATTATTTTTAGCGAAAAAAAATGACGCAAAAGACAAAAGTTTGAAGCAGCAGCCAGCGGCAACCACATGATTCCTCACGCACACACACACACACATATTTAAAAGAATTATTAATTTTAGATCTAGCCAAAATTTTATGCTGAAAAGCCCGAGGTGTGTGTGTGTGTGTGTGCATGTGTTAAAAGAGATCTACCAGCCAGGGTTAAGGGCAGGCTCAAAGCTTTGAAAAAACCCATGTGCTTGCATTTCACACCCACACTCGCACACAAAGAGACTTAACACACACACACACGAACAGACTTGCACTGAACGTCGTTACTGGATTTGAGGTTAGGAATGCCCCACCCAAGCAAAAAAAAAAAAAAAACAGACAGACATGGCTGACTTATACAGATGTACGTGCACACATACTTATATAGAAGAAGTTGGGGATCGCTTAAAAATTTATGGGGCGAAACAAAAAAAATTAAATTTCGTCTCTTTTTTTTTTTTTGCAAATGTAGTGGGGCACGTGTGTGTCTCTGAGTGAGAGAGTGTGAGTGCGATCACTTCGCCGCTTAGTAACAGCCAGAGAGACAAAGAGAGCCAAAGACAAAAAGAGAGAGTGAAAACGCCGGTTCTTTTCAAATATAGAATATCAAGGGTCTGTAATAATTTGCAAAAAGCAAAAAAAATGGCAAGCTTTTTCGTCTCTTTTTCTTGTTTTCCGATGACGTCACATCCTTCTCTCTCTATGTAGTCATTAGCACGTAAGACTTTAGCTTGGGCGAACACACAAAAAGCTTTTTTGTGGCCGCGTCGCATGAAGTCATCAAGAGTCGCGCACACACACACACACGCACACATGCCGAGATCGTTAACCTTAAAGCTGGGACCTGGACAACAAGGTCGTTTCCTTCTTCAGCTGCCGCTGCCACCGCCACCGGAGACTCATCTCTTACCTTGCGCGCTAATCAGTGACCAGGGCTGGTTTTGTTACTACCACAGTCAGGTACCTGAAGTAGCGCGCGTGGTTCGGGACTTAATCATCAACTCTCCATCCATCTCCATGCCATCATCCCACACTTTAGCCTTAAGCCTTCAGCCTTCTTTGTGTTTTGGTTGTCTCCCATGTCTATTGTACTTCATCAGGTGCTCTGGTGTCCGTCTGTAACCCGGCACATGCTGAAGTACACTCAATATGAGGCGATCTGCGTCCAAAAAAAAAAAAAAACCAATTGTTCTAGCTTGTAAGTTGAATTATAATTAGCAAATTAGCAAATAAATTGTGTGTTGTGTCTCATTTGTGCCCAAAATGTTGTGTTTATTTTATGGTTGTAAAACAGCTGCTACACTGGCGTTGTGGAGGGGGGCAGACGAAGGTGGGCGGGCTGGGCTGGGCTCTCTCCCCCCCTCCCCTTTGGCTTTTTATTTCATTACATTTTGGCATTTAAATAACGTATACGCTTACGTGTTGACCAAAGTGACGTGAACTTTAGATAACACACGACGTAGCGTTAGATGTGAGCTGTCAGTGTTGGCAACTAAGGATAAAAAAAGGCTAGTTTGGTTAGCAAAAGCAATCTGTGTGTAAATGGATATAGAAAGAAAAAAACGAAATAAGGCAGACTTTGGCATGCATGATTTTTGAGTATATATCTTATAAAACTTTTTACTAATACATCCCTTTAGCATTTCCACCACAATTGGTTTTTTAAGCCATTTCTGGAAGATCAGAATATCGTGTGATGACTGCAAATAAAAATACAACACCCCTACCAACCTTTTCAAAAACTTCCATTTCATCACAAATATTAATATTTTTATAGGACCGTTGGCCTTATGATACTTTAAGATTATTATTATATGAAGTACGTACAAATTAGAATATTTTGTCAACTTATAAGCCCCACTTTGTAAAAAGGGTATAGGAGTCAAAATATATGCAAAAACAGTCCAGGCACAGAAAAAAAAGATCATCATATTTAGTATCATACTTGTATTTTGAGATGATATTATAGCGTCCATATAAAAATTTATACTATTACAGACAGGGCTGACATGCGATCATTTGGTGGGATCAGCTTGAACAGAAGAGCTCTACCAGCATTAATAATGTTGAAATTGAGCCATTTATTAGCGGAAAAACGACCACCGAATGGGATCAAGCTCGTGAAAGTAATTTTTTTGCAGAGCAACGCGGCACTTGTGCACATCTCAAGATAATAAAATGGAACGATTGGAAGACTGAGTCAAAAATTACACTATGTCACAAAATTTCAAAAGTTTTTGTATTCGGCACTTTTAGCAATTGATTTTAATGTAAAATTTCACGCTGAGTTCAAACCTGCTCTCAGATATGTCAAAAGTAGAACGGTTTTAGAGATATAGCTAAATTTTTAATTTTAGTGTTTTGAAAAAAGGGTGGTCCACTAAAATGCCATGTATAAACTGGAACAAAAATTTCTTATTTCTTAAAAAACGACATATTTTTAAAATCCAATCTTAAATGACGAAGTTATGGCAGTTCAAAAGCGTAACTAAAGTCGCAAGGACCATCGTTATCTGGATTTGCCCCGCAGTCGACCGTCCGTTAAAGAGCTTCGCTCTAAAAATTGCATATTTAGTGCTACCAATGCAAAACTTTTGCATTTTCATAAAAAATAAAATTAGGGTTTTTTTACCAATTGCTGCAAATACGGAAGTATTTTTTTCCGATTTCGATGACCAAAGGCAAAAAATGTTCATAAGAGATTACCCAATCCTGTCAATATCTGAGACCTGAGCAATTTTTGTGGTAAGATTGAAAAAAACTTAATGAAAGGCAGCTAAAAATTAAAAATTATCAAAAATCCAATTTTGAAGTGCCATAACTTCGTCATCTATAATTGAATTTTAAACATCTGTTGTTTTTTAGGAAATAATTTTATTATCTTTAATTTTTGTTCCAGTTTTTACATATCGGTGGACTATAATTAGAGAAAATGGCATTTTAGTATACCTACCTTTTTTCAAAACACTAAAATTGAAAATTTAGCAATATCTCAAAAACCGTTCTACTTTCCACATATCAGAGAATTGAGTTCAGCGTGAAATTTTACATAAGGATCAAAATAGTCAATAATAAAACAAACTCACCAAACAAGATCACCAGCAGTGGCGGAGCTAAGTGTTTAGCCATGCTCCCGTTTTCCTATTAAGGCCTGATTCCAGATGACATAAATTTTTATTTCGGCACAATACTTCATTCAAATAGGAATGCTTTGCAACAGCATTCAGATTTCCAAACAGTTCAAAAGTGTTTCTATTCATGTGAACTTCAACATAAAAATTGATATTTATGTCATCTGGAATCAGGCCTTAAGCTGTTAAAAAGAGATTCCTAAAAACCTGCCCCATGCAAAGAGCCTCAGCTGGCGACTGATCGTAGGTAAAAATAAGACCAATATTAATATAAGCTATGTAGTATTTGTAAGAAATATATTCAGTGCGTAACGAGACCTCATTGCGTATGCATTTAATGTGGACGGCGCGGTAACGAAGATTTGTTGGAGTCGTACCATTTTGTTCCTTGAGCCGTATTGAGTGTGCGCGTTAAAACCTCAATGCGTCTTCATTGACTAGTCGAACCGAGTAAAGAATCGCTTGAAATAGTAATTAGAGCTGGGTTTAAGAAATCCAATCCATATTGTGATTTCGATAAGGAAATAAAACACAAGTAAAAATTTTAAGACAAGCCACTTTCGAAAACCTTTTTATGGGGCTTTTGTAAGATAAAATTAAGTAATGTGTTCCACTTGACTAGATGATTTACATACCTTGCCAACGTGTACGCGTTCTCTTGATACAAAAATTTATGTAAATTTTGACCGAAAGTAGAGGCAAACATTTGGCAACACTGAACCCAGACTCGAACCAAACCCTTAGGCTCGATAAGTACAGGAGCCGGCCCGCCATCCCAACTATACACTTTAGAATGGTTTCGAACCTCCGCTGTGCTTTTTGAGATAAGAAGAAACCGAATCGGAAATGATGAGTCTATAACGTACAAAAAGTCTAAAAAAAATTCTGAAAAAATTTGGTAGGGCTTTGCTAATAGCCTATTTCTACTACAGCAAATACGTACATTTTTTCACAGATCAGCTTAAAAACATTACATATTACCCATGACCGTGTTTGAGAGCAGTAATATTGAGAACAAAACAGTTTTTCTTACTAAAAACCATTTTCCGAACGAACATTTGTATGGCAGCTGCAAGAAGTAGTCATCCGATCCGGTCGGTTCCGACATATTAGCAGCGTGCAGTAAAAAGAAGACTCTGTGCAAAGTTTCAGATCGATAGCTCCAAAACTGAGGGACTAGTTCGCGTAGAAACAGACAGACGGACAGACGGACGGACGGACAGACGGACGGACAAAGCTTAATCGACTCAGCTCGTCATGTTGATCAAGAATATATATACTTTATGTGGTCGGAGATGATTCCTTCTATGCGTTGCAAACTTCTGGGCAAAATTATAATACACTTTTCAAGTGTATAAAAAAAAAACCCGTTTTCACATTTTTTTTTATTTATGTCATTTGAAAATAATGGAAGCCAGAAAAGATAATTGAGAACGATATAGCACATTTAGCTGGCTACTTTATCTAAACAGAAATGGAGTAGAGGTTAAGGTCTGAGACTAGAAATCAACAAGACCTGGGTTCAAATCTCGGTAAGGGCATGAAGTTTTTATACCCGTTACTCGTAGAGTAAAAAGGGTATACTAAAGTCGTGCAAATGTATGTAACAGGCAGAAGGAATCATTTCCGACCATATAAAGTATATATATTCTTGATCAGCATGAACAGCCGAGTCGATTTAGCCTTGTCTGTCTTTCTGTATGAACACCTAGATCTCAGAGATGGTATGAGATAGAGGTTTGACATGTTTGGGACAAATGCTTCTTTTATCTGCACGCAGATCAAGTTTGTTTCAAATTTTGGCCACGCCTCCTCCCGTCCCCGCAATTTGGAAAAAAGTTATATCTCCTACAGTTTTAAAGATAGAGGATTCGTACTTTCTAGAGATAGTTAGTAATTAGCAACATGAATCGACTAGCCGAAAGAATGATAAAGATCGGATGAACGGTTCTCAAGTTATAAGCAAAAAAGTGAACCAAGCCCTCCCCGCTACCACCCTAAAAAATGTTGCATACTTTTCGGATGGTCACACTAAGGAACGCAGGAACACTGTTAAACATGTTTTTTCATGAGTAACGGGTATATCGAAGTCGGTTAGAGCCGACTTTAACTTACGCTCTCGTTTATTTTTAACAAGGTAAGGTACATACGCTATGGAAACGATCAAAAAAATTAATGTACATTTTGAAATATGTAATCATAATGGAAATAGGCTATTAGTTAAATTTTCTTTACAAATTTTTTTTGTGAGATCGCATGCGAATTCACACATATAAAAGAACTCCACGAGTTCTAGAGTTCTAATACATGGGCAAGTCAAAAAAACTAAAAGTGGTAAAAAATAAAATGTTTTCTTAAGTGTTTATAGGGAAACAATTAAATTGAACTAATGTAAGCCAATCTAACATTTATTCAGAGCTCGCTTGAAAATATTTAGTTTCAAGCTCAATTTTTGTACATTTAGACATAATATTGTAGGTTTTTTTCGGTTAAAAAAGCTATCTAAAAGCCTTCTGAGGGTAAAAAGGGTAAAAAAGAATGCATAAGATAACATAAGAAATTATGTGATTGCAATTAATTGTAAGTTTTGCTTTGCTCAGAAAATCCATAAATACAATGATGAACAAGTAAGACCGTTGCAGTCGAGTAGCCCGACTTCAATATACCCTGTACAATTGACAACGAGAGCGTAAGTTAAAGTCGGCTTTAACCGACTTCGATAAACCCGTTACTCATAAAAAAACATGTTTAACAGTGCTCCTGCTTTCCTGAGGGAAAAGTATCCGAAAAGTATGCAACATTTTTTAGGGTGGGTGGGGTGGTAGCGGGGGGCTTGGATCGCATTTTTGCTCATAACTTCTGAACCGTTCATCCGATTTTTATCGTTTCTTCGGCAAATCGATTTATTTTGCTAATTACTAACTCTCGAAAGGACGAATCGTCTATCTTCAAAACTGTGGGAGATATAACGTTTTTTCCAAATTGCGGGGGAGGGAGGGGGCGTGGCCAAAATTTGAAACAAACTTGATTAGCGTACAGATAAAAGAAGCATTTGTCCCATACATGTCAAACCTCTATCTTTTACCATCTCTGAGATCGACGCGTTCATACAGACAGACGGACAGACGGACGGACAGACGGACGGACAGACGGACAGACGGACATGGCTAAATCGACGCGGCTGTTGATGCTGATCAAGAATATATATACTTTATAGGGTCGGAAATGTTTCCTTCTCCCTGTTACATACATTTGCACAACTTCATGATCCCCCTTTTACCCATTTTCAATGGGTACAGGGTATAAAATATGTTAGGTGCGTCACAAAGGATTCACTGCTTTTGATAAAAAGGACAACATTTTTTGGCTGAAAATAATTTATTTTAGAATTCTCTAACATTCATCTTTCTGTTAGGTATTAAATATTGTGATCTTTATTATGCAAAGTTCGCTAAGTTCGTTCCAAGACACTTTCGTTTTTTGTAGCGTGAGCCACAAAACTTTGTAATCAATTAATTCGCAACAAATACCTATTATAAAATTTGGATTAATGCTATTCGAAAGTACCATTAAATCCGACTAAAAACTATGTATACGTCATTATAAGGTATCTCTTTTGAAAGATCAAATAATGTTTATATTTTAATCCGAAAACGAGTAACGAGATTTGGCCATTTACAGCCATGCTCCAATTGTACTTCCACAAAAGTTTTGTGATTTAGATTTTAAATCTAGTACTTCTTTTTGTTCTTCTTTGGTCCGATTTTTATATCACAACCGCTTAACGGTCTCGGCCGCTGCTACTAATGCCCGCCAGTCGTTTCTGGCACCAGTTGTTCACACCAAACTTGGCAATGTCTTTCCGCACCTGGTATTCGCATCTCAGTAGTGATTCCCTTTTTGTTTTAGGCAGCCACTGTTGTTTTTTATGAGCTTGACTATACTGGTGTGCCCATAGAGCTCTTACAGTGAATGCGATGCGAAAATCTTCGCCAACTTTCAAAGTCCATATATCCTTCACACCACCTCTCGCTCGAATCAAAACTGTATTTTTCAAATGATGTTTACCGTTTGAACTAACGTACATTAGGAACATAGCTGTTAAATTGCGATTACGATTAGTAATCAATTACATTACTTTTTAAAAAGAATTGTAATGATTATATAATCCCCTTGGTTCAAAATATTTGATTACTAATTGATTACTTTCAGAAATAATCAAAAATAATCGGGATTATTTAGGATTACCAAAAAATAATCAAAAATAATCAAAAGTAATCAAAAAGTAATTCGACTACTTTACAAGATTATTTTTGAATATTTTTGATTATTTAACAATAGCCAGATTTGTGGCCCTCAATGATTTTATATAGTACTTTTGGCTGCCTACTGAACTTGTCGGAAATGGCGTAGAGGTTAAGGCCTATGACTGAAAGGCAATGAGTCCTAGGTTCAAGTCTCAGTTTGGGACATGCAATTCTTTTTTTTTTTTTTTTTTTTTTAATCTAGAATTTTAAAACAATTGCATTAGCTCCCGTGTACCAGTTAATGCTATTAAGCACAGCAAGGAAAATATGTATTGTTTCTTCTTTTCATTTCATAGTTTAAAGGCCTGCATTATAACTCCCTCTAGGACTATCAACATCTTGTTTGAAATGACTCTTCGGTTCATCGCCTGAAGTTCCGGTTTCGAGCTTAAGCTAGTCAGTAAAAATGTAAAATTGGCTCTACAGCCCAAAGGGCAAAAAGCCAAACTAGCAATCCCTTGGCGTGTGTGAGCTTATAATTTTTTGCACAAGACAAACAGACCTACAGTTTAACTCCAAATCCGAACGGCAAAGTTTGAGAAGCTTTTTCATGGCTGGTTACTTCAAAGCTGGCACGTAGCTCGTAAAGGGGACCGGATGTGTCATTTTTTTTTTAGAAAACCTTTTTGTTAGACTCCCGAGGCGATTAACCCTAATAGACAAATATTTATAGGTATGGATGGAGGCCGAGAAACCTAGGTACGGACGGACAGACAAAGGTCAATCGACTCAGCTCGTTCAAACGTCAAATATTTTATAGGAACGAGATGAATTTCTCCTTTTTGTGCCCCCCTTCTGAAACACAACACAATCATCTCTATAACATACACTGACTAATACGGGGAGCCATGCAATTGTTTTAAAATTCTAGATTAAAAAAAAAAAAAATTCCATGTCCCAAACTGGGACTTGAACAGCTGATTGGACTCCTGTGTCTGAAATTAAAAATCAAAGTTCGCCTTTCTAATGTGAAGCAGAATGCTCTCCTGGTAGTCCCGCCGCGATTTTGCCAAATAAAATACTTTAATATTAAACCTGCCCAACACAGAGTGTAGTCGGTTTTCAACAAAAGGGGTCCATAAACTTCTCCCCCTGTGCTTCACCCGCACCCACTGAACAAAAACCATCTCCACCCATGGCAAGGCCATTGACACAGCAGCTGTTTCTATTGGTGACACTTGGGGAGTTGGATTGCATATCGATGGAAAATCTAGCCTTTTTGCGGAAAATAGCTATATGTGGTGACCATAGCTAGATAAATTATGACGTTCAGATCATCCAGCGAATTACCTGAAGAATGCTCCAGTGGAACAAGGGTATTAATAATTTGTTAATTGATATACAAAACAGCATTTATGTACTCATCTGCCTGAAGCTACCTTTTCACTTGTCTTATATATCTAAAGAGACGCTATAGTGTAATAGCAAATCAGAGATATCGCTCAATTTTAAATTTTAGTGTTTTGGAAAAAGGTAGGTCTACTAAAGTGTCATTTTCTCTGGTTTTAGTCCACCGATATGTATAAACTGGAACTGGACAAAACAGTGACTAAAACAGTGACTAAAACTGTGACCAAACAGTGACCAAAACAGTGACTAAAACAGTGACTAAAACAGTGACCAAAACAGTGACTAAAACAATGACTAAACAGTGACAAAACAGTGACTAAAACTGTGACCAAACAGTGACTAAAACAGTGACCAAACAGTGACTAAATCAGTGACTAAAACAGTGACCAAACAGTGACCAAAACAGTGACTATTCATCGTAAAGAGCTTCCAAGCTATTCAAAATTTTACGAACTTCAAGATGAGTTGCTCAAAGCGAACATTTCATTGCAAAAATTATCCAAGAAAGTTTTGCTTTATATGTGGAGGATTTTTAATTCGCGAGGCAGAGAATTTTTTCGGAACAATTGCAAAATATTTTTGTTTTATACTTTGGCAAGAAACCGGAAATCAAACCGTGGACGCCGAAATCGTATGTTTACTTAATTGTGAATGTAGCGTTTATTTTTCATCCGATCTTGATGACCAAGGGCAAAAATAAGATTACCAATCCAGTCAATATCTGAGACCTGAGCAATTTGTATGGTAAGATTGAAAAAAACTTAATGAAAGGCAGCAAAAAATTTGAAAATTATCAAACATTTTACAAATCATTTTTAATCCATAACTTTAGATTTGAGTTTATAATACATTGATTAAACAGAAAATGAACACTTTAGTAGACCTACCTTTTTTAAAACACTAAAACTGAAAAATTTAGCGAAAAACTTACTTTTGACACATATGAGAGCAGATTTGAATTCAGCATAAAATTTTACATTAGAATCAATTGCAAAAAGTGCCGGATACAAAAACTTTTGAAATTTTGAATGACAGAGTCTGTTAATGAGAAGATGCTGGTTATCTTCGAAACAACGGTCGATAACGTCTCCAAGTTATTAAGTCCAATAATTTGGGAAAAATAGCGTTCATCCACTAGGAAGAAAAGTCTCAAACTCTAAAAGTCACCTGAAAAGTAATGTTAAAAAGGCTAAATTTAAAATTTCCCGCTAACTGCTCATCTCTTACACTTGGCTATCGCACCCGCCTATCGATAGTTTTTTATGTTGTAGTGAACTCTGTAGAGTTGCCACAACGCAGCAAGTCGTGACCTAGTAGCGTTAAATAAGGTCGGCCGCAACAACTTTTGTAAATTTTTTTCGACATTTCGCTCAAATTCGACTCAAACGATTTATTTGTCTAAATTTATATTGAATAGCAGAGTCGCGTGAATTAAACTCAGATACAAAGAAATAATAACAAAATTTACGCACTCTAACGGTACACGTAAAAGCGCAAGAACAACAACAACACTGAGATAACAGAGCGAGAAAAGGACAAAAAATGCTGCGTTCCCTTGCAACGAGACGAAACGAGCTTGGAGCACTGCGTGCGGTAATCCTGCGACCAGTGGTCCGACGTGGCGGCGGCGGCGGATGTGGAGCTCGTGCCTTTAGCACGCAACTGGTCAATTCAAGGAATCTCCAAGCCATCAGGTAGATGCAAAATCTCAGTTGAGGTTAGAAAACGGCTGTTGTGTAATATTGCAAAAACAGAACAAAAAAATCTGAGAGCCAGTGCAGGTGGGCGAAGGGGTGGGCGGCTTTTCAGTGTGCGTGTGCGTTTTGTCCATTCGATTAGCGAATGATTTTGATTGTCAAGGTGGTTGGCCAACTCATGCAACATCGTCGCATGATGCGTGATAATCAAATCAAAGGCAGCCCCCCACTGATAAGCTTTAGTTATGAGAGACAGAGAGAGAAAGGCCAGCCAAAACATTCAAACGGTACTTGCTGCAATTGTTTACATCAAACATGTGTGCATGTGTGTGAATCAGCTGATTTCGCCGCTTATTTTCAGTCTCATGATATAACAGTGAAAATTACCTATAATGACCAAGGCGGGTATATTGGTAATGGTCAGTGTTTGCCAACTGAATTTCTAATATACCCATTTTCCACTAAGATGGCAATTGATCATAGTGATTCTTGAAGGGGAAAATCCATTAGGAATCTTGCATGTCTTGGGAGCTTAAAAATTGATAAATTTAATATTTTTCTGTTAATTTCTAGGTCAACACTTAATGGAACCCTGAACCGGCCGAAACCGACAACAGCCTGGAGCTATAACTTTGCCCGCGCCTATGCCAGCCTGCCGGAACACATCAGGGTGGCGCTGCCCGCCTTATCGCCCACCATGGAGCGTGGCTCCATTGTCAGCTGGGAAAAGAAGGAGGGCGACAAACTCAATGAAGGTGAGTGCTCGTTAACATTCCCCCATCTATGGACCCTCAAACCATTTCTCTCTATCCCTTTTCAGGCGATCTGCTGTGCGAAATCGAAACGGATAAGGCCACCATGGGCTTTGAAACACCCGAGGAGGGTTATCTGGCTAAAATTCTCATCCCAGGTGGCTCTAAAGATGTCCCTGTGGGTAAATTGGTATGCATTATAGTGGCGGAACAGGGTCAAATAGCAGCCTTCAAGGATTTCGTAGATGATGCGCCAGCTGCTGCTGCTGCTGCAGCACCGCCACCACCACCACCAGCACCAGCGGCTGCTCCACCTGCTGCTGCTGCTGCTCCTCCACCACCACCGCCACCCGCCGCCGCCGCCCCCCTCGCACCTGCAGGTACAGGCCAGACTGCTGCTGAGCAACGTGGCGATCGTGTCTATGCTAGTCCCATGGCCAAGAAATTAGCCGAAACACAAAAACTGCGTCTACAAGGTTGTTATCATTCCTCCCTCCCCCCTCTAAATTCCTGCTGTGCATGCTTTGCTCGACTAATATCCTCCTCTATATCCTGCATCTATTTGTGTCTTACTAATCCCTCGGCTTTTGTGCACAGGCAAAGGCAGCGGCGTCCATGGCTCAATTAAATCTGGTGATCTTGCAGCCCAACAAGCGGCTGCCGCCTCGCAGCAGGCAGCTGCCCCCGCTCCTGCTGCTGCTGGTGCTCGCTACAAGGACATCCCTGTAACCAATATGCGTGCTGTTATTGCAAAACGTTTGCTAGAGTCCAAGACGCAGCTACCGCATTACTATGTCACCGTGCAGTGTCAAGTGGATAATGTAAGTGAAACATTTAAAATATGCTCAAAGTGTTCCTCTCAAATTTCCTCTTTTTCCTCCAGCTCCTCAAGTTCCGGGCCAAGGTCAACAAAAAGTATGAGAAGCAAGGTGTTCGCGTCTCGGTCAATGATTTTATCATTAAGGCCACCGCCATTGCCAGTATCAGAGTGCCAGAGGCCAATTCCGCCTGGATGGGTTCGGTGATACGTGAATACACCGATGTGGATGTCTCTGTGGCCGTTTCCACCGATAAGGGTCTGATTACGCCCATTGTGTTTAATGCTGATCGCAAGGGAGTTATTGATATATCCAAGGATGTCAAGGAGTTGGCTGGCAAGGCGCGTAGCAATAAACTACAGCCACATGAATTCCAAGGCGGCACCATTTCAGTGTCCAATCTGGGCATGTTTGGTAGGCTTAAGAGTTAAATTTGCAAAACAAATGATTAATACTGATTTTTATTTTGTTCTTGCAGGTGTCAATCAATTCTGTGCCGTCATTAATCCTCCGCAATCATGCATCTTGGCCATAGGCACCACCACCAAACAGCTAGTGCTGGATCCTGATAGCCCGAAGGGGTAAGTTGGGTTGATTAACGAAATATCATGGAAATAACCAAATGTGTTTATGTTTTAAATGAACAAACATAAAGGAAGACATTTTAGTGCATGTTTACCGCAAATTCTTTATTACACCTAGCGAACAGATTTGTATTTAAACACTTATGGTTATAAAAGGTTGAGAAGAAGAGGTTTTAATAATATGCAATCGAAAGTTAGCAAGCCCTGAAAGAGATATAGAGCTTGTTTTTTATTTTTATTTATTTTTAAAATGTGATTTTTTTCTGTTTTTTTTGCTTTTTCTAAAAAAATTAAGCATGTGTACATGTGTTTTGCTACTGATGGGCACGTTTCTTAGCGATGAGAGCGTGAGTTGGTGGATAATCTCATTTTTTTTCCCAGCGGCGAGGGGGTATGTTCGCAATATCATCGCAGTTGGTTTCACCACTAATGAATTTCCTCTCCGTTTGTGTATTTGTTACAGATTTTTTGTTTTCTCGATGAGTAGCGTGCATAACAGTTGTGTGTGTTAATCGCGATTGAATTTTCAAAAAGGCAGTGGTCCAAGTGCCAAATACACACATGCTTATTTTGCCTCTTGCATATGCCCGTTCAGACACGCGAGAAGCGCCATCTGCTTCTGTGTTAGCACATGTAATTTTGTTATTGCAGAAGAGAGCAGTTTACGCTCGTATAGTGTCTGTGTATCGACGCCGCTGCTACAGAGGATGGACGACCCCAATTGTATACACAGAAAATTGAACGATGCCGGACACTGGTGTAAATGAATTTTCGTGACAATCAAAAATATTTTTTGGCTGTTTACATTTTAAAACCGAAATGGTACCAGTGAATTTATAGACTAGAGCCCCTGCACGAGTCTACTCGTAGAGCCCTTCGAATCCCATTTCAAAAAACAGTTCGAATCAGGGTTCGAAATGACTTACATTTTGACTAAGCTAAAATGATTTTTTGACTACGACTACGGAAACAATTCATTTCAACTGGAAATGATATAGTTGTCATGAAATATGATTTGATAAAGTATGCTTGGGGATATGAACAAAAACTAAAATAAAATGATTGTTAATAGTCGCTTTGTAACATTTGACTAATACATATTTAGTTGTTTCAGATGAGTTGACTATCGACTGAGTAGTCGTTTCGAAACGTTTGACTATCGACAACGGAAGTCTGTGAATTAAGTTGACATTCAAAGAAAGGACTATTATTTTTGCTATATATAGTACACAGTAAGAATTGTTTATTGTGTGGAATTGAAAATTGGCAAGTCACATTGAAAAATCACACAAATCACAACAATGTTTGACAACATAATCGAAACGACTACTCAGTCGATAGTCAAGTCAACTAAAACAACTAAATATTCATTAGTCAAATGTTACAAAGCGACTAATGACTATCATTTTGTTTAGTTATTGTTCATATTCCAAAGCATACTTGATGCAATCATATTTTATAACAACTATTTCATTTTCAGTTAATATGAAATGTTTCTAAAGTTGAGTCAATAGTCGTAGTCGATTTACAAAAATTGACTAAATGATAGTTTAGTTTTTAGTCAAAAGTTCAGACTATTGCTAATATTCAGTCAGCAATTCGAACCCTGGTTCAAATACATCATCCTAAAAATATTTTTTTATTTATTATTTTTTTTTCTTCCTTTTTTTATTATTTTTTTTTCTTGTTCAAAAAAAAAAATTAAAAGTTAAAAACTTTAATATTTTTTTTTTTTTATTTTTTTTTTTAAAATTTTTTTTTTTAAAAACCCCCGCCTGGGTTGTAATTAGTTTACCTAATTGTTAAAAATGTTTTTTTTTTTTTTTTTTTTTTTTTTTTTTTGTTTTTTGAGAGCGAGAAGTATTTCTTTCCCAAATCCCTTTTAAATATGAATAATTTAATTTAAATAAAAAAATTAATTTTTTTTTTTTTTTTTTTTTGGTTTTTTTTTTGTTGTTTTTTTTTGTTTTTTTTTTTTTTTTTTTTTGTTTTTTTTTTTTTTTTTTTTTTTTTTTTTTTTTTTTTTTTTTGTTTTTTTTTTTTTTTTTTTGGTTTTTTTTTTTTTTTTTTTTTTGTTTTTTTTTTTTTTTTTTTTTTTTTTTTTTTTTTTTTTTTTTTTTTTGTTTTTTTTTTTTTTTTTTTTTTTTTTTTTTTTTTTTTTATTTTTTTAAATTTTTTTTTTTTTTTTTATTTTTTTTTTTTTTTTTTTTTTGTTCGCCCTAGAAGATCTCAAGCGACAATCTTAAGCGACACACTGACAATACTCTTGAAGACTCTTTGCAAGACCATTTTCGAGGATGATGCTAAAATGCTAACTTGAGTAAAGATGTCAATTTAGAAAGTTCTTTCTGGTTTTCTTTTGATAATACATTTGTATGCGATGTGCTCTTTGAAACTCAAAAAAGAAAACATCATTAAAAAGGTCTCAAGCCAAGAACTTCTAATAAACTGCAAAAAAAATACTGAAAAGTCGTATGTACCGCAGTCAAAGTCAACAAAGAAAATAAAAGAAAGAAAACTAAGGGCTGATTTCTATTCTTTCATATAGTTGCTATGTGTCAGATAAGCTCACATTTTACTCTGCTATTTGTAAGTTTATGTGACATATGGTATGGATATCTATGTAGAAAATGAGAAATCGGCCCTAAGTAGAGTTTGCGGAGATAAATGTCGATTGCATTGTAAACATAGCAGAGAGATGACAGATCAACAAAATTTTTTGATGCAATATATATTTAGTTAGTGATTAGGCTGAAATTAAACCGAAATACCGAAATTCAAGTACCCTTCAGAAAAAACATCTGATTATAGCAGGGATGCAAACCGGTTCTGAGCCGAACCGGTTTTAAGCTATACCGACCAGCTTTTTGCGCTAGAATGAACATTTTCCATATTGGAGTTTGATTTATCACACTTAAGAGCCAATATTGATAAAAAATTTACTAGAAGATATATTATTATTAAGTCTTAACTAAAATTCCATCATATTGAAGTTAATTTAAGCTTTTTAAAATCTATATTATTCCCTGATGTTTTGGAAACCACATATACGAGTATAATAAAACTAATCCAATGGAAATGTCAAATTTTGAGTTTATTATTAAAAATGAAATGTTTTTGATATAATAAGGTGTGTTCCACAAATCGTCGTTGATTTCCGTATGAACTTATGTATTTCAATTAGAATTCTGTAACTTTATATGTGAAGTGCCAAATATTTCAGAGATTACTTGACGATTTTGATCCGCTTGGCTTTCAGAAGTCGATTCCAAACCGTTAAAGTTTCTAAACAACTCACCACAACTCAACAACAACGTCACTTTATAAGTAAAGTTGTAGGATTTCGAAACTGAAAACCTAAGTCTTTGTTAATGAATGGGCTTGTTCAGCAGAATAATTGATCCCTGAGCAGGTAACAGAACAAAATTTTGCATCTAGTAGTTTTTTCTGTTAGAGGGAGCAGTATCCCTTTAAAGTAGCATACTATTTCTTTGATACATGCTCCTGTATCATGATACCTCAAATTGGCTATTATGATGCCGCATTACTAAAGTTTAGGAAGATTATTGCAAATTTATAATTGATCATGGAGCAAGTTGTTCTGCTGAACACGATCATTAATCTGAATACTTGTATCAAAAATATGTTTCTTTTGTTAATTAAATGAATAAAGAGCGAACCGAACCGAGCCGAACCATAACCGCGGTTCATTAAGCCAAAAAAACCATGCAATGAACCAAACCGGTGGTTCAAAATGTTTAACTAAATGAACCAGTCCTTATTTTCGAATGGTTTGCATCCCTGGATTATAGTCTATAACAAGATTAAAGCTTGCAAATCTTTTTTGTATCTAATCTTGACATCAACTTCAGATTTGTTTAAACAATTCTAACATAAAAATCATCCAACTCGGCAAATTTTTTTGAATTTCCACATTTTATTTTATTTTATTAATTTATTCAGTCAAAGGGACAAATGTTTCATTAAAAGCGTCCCAACTAAAAATGGTACAGAACAATTTTTTTTTAGGTATTTCACCAAAAAAAGTCACTAAGGAAAATATATATAGCTTTCTCCTTGTTTCGAGTGAGCTTCAACCATATTCAGAATGTGATGCTTGCCGGCTCGAGGTCAAGAAGAAAACAAATTTTGTGTTTGTTTCTAATATATTTCGGATGCACATCGGCATCCGTCTTCAGGGACACTACCAATAACAATACATTTAAAACAAAACCTTTCAACATACAATACTAAGCTAAGGTTTGTAGAGTAGGTGTCTGTATATGTGGGCGCAGTTTTCGGTGTCCGCCTTATAGTTAATTCTCTTGTCTGTTGTTGTGTCTATGATATGTAATATTTGGAGAGTAAAACGTTTACTGTAGTTGTTCTCTTGTTGCAAGATGGTGGTCTCTTTGAAATTCGGTGAGTGTCTGCTCTCCATACAGTGTGTCGCAGCTGTATGGCGTTTGGTGTCGGAGTTTATATCGATATCCTTGTTGCCGATGTCCATCCGAAATAAATTGGAAACAAACACAAACTAAGTTTTCTTCTTGACCTCGAGCCGGCAAACATCACATTCTACGATTAGAAAGGTCGTCAACCACCGTAAACAATTCTTAAACCATATTCTATAATTACCTTCTTCTAAGTAAACCGCGTTTTTCCGCATCTAACGGAGTTTAGGAACGTCTTTAGCTGTCCGACTATTTACAAAGCCAAAAATATTATGCAGATTGAATCCTTCGCTCGCAAGCCTTCGCCTTTTGAAGGTTTTAAAAGCCTTATTTGAACCCCGCTCGTGGTCCATGTTGACTCTAACCTGCGAGCCACATAAGTCGCACTTTTCGAAATGAACAGGCTCATAAATTTAGTCACATATAAGAGCGTGTATAAAACGCATCTCTTCGTTGGAAATGCTGCTCGCTTCATTTAAATTATGATAGGTTTACTGAAAATTGAGTTAAACATGTGCGATATCTACATTCATGTTTCTAATGTATTTTTTTTATTATTCTCCTTTCAGTTTCAAAGAAGTCAATCTGCTTACCGTCACTTTGAGCGCTGATCATCGGGTGGTGGATGGCGCTGTGGCTGCCAGATGGCTGCAACATTTCCGCGATTACATCGAGGATCCAGGCAACATGATCTTGTAAATCATCCTTTAAAGTAGTAGACTCCAACGAAATATTTGCTGCCTCTCGACGTTTTTAAAATGGATGGTCGTTCGGTCAAAAATTGTTATTTTATGTTACAATAAATATTGTATATTTTTTAATTGGTTTGCTTATGTAACTATTGATGAGGATCCTCACCTAATCTAATTGTTCATGATATTCGAAATCACTCAAAATGAAAAGGAAAAACGCCGTTTGATATGCATAGAACATGTACAAGTACCATTATTATATATACAAATATTTTAGAATTTCTCAATCATGTGAATCTAAATAAGAAAAACGAATTGAAAGCATATAGTTAATATGTCCAAAGATGCGTTGAATAAAACCCACACACACCTACAGACACATGTACTACTAGCCAATTGTGAAAATCAAAATGTGTTTCTCTTGGGAGGGGCTCGAAAAATTTGTTAAATTATTATCTAAAGCTGCCTTTACACTTGTCATACTAAATATCTCATCATGCATAGTTTTAAAATGAAATGGGGGCGTAACAACTCACGCCGGGTACATGCTAGTTATCAATAACTTTAATGATAAGAAATGATGAGCATTGATGAGCATTTCTAATCAATGAACAGCGTAGACACATTAACAAGTGCATTACGGATCCCATATAACCCTTAGCCTCAAAAAGGTGATTAAAGCTATGTTTGAAACAGCTTTAATCCGGGAAAATATCAAAATTTAAGGCATTGCTAAATCTAAATAAAAGCAAATCAACACCAACTGTTTATAAATCAAATAAATGTAATGTAAAAAGTCCACATTGCGTAGTATGAGTAATCTCCTCTCACCCTTATACTTCTATTTTCAAAACACAATATTTTCGGCACATACTTATAATTATTTTAATTACCTCTACAACCGCCCCTTGCCCTTATAAAATTTTCGACAAATTTTATTAATTCAATCTGTCGTTTAAGCAAGAACTGCAAACCTGCGGTCATTGGTTATTGTTCGATGTTTTGGTTCGAGCAATACTCAGCTTTATTTCATATTTGGAAATTAGACTTGACTTGGACTTGGGTCTATCATAACTTACAACAGTGTTGGCCAACGAGAGCAAGGCTAAAAAGTTAGAGTGTATTGGTGTCTGGCCAGCGCCTAAAAGGCTTTTTGCTCTTCTCCTCAGCTTCGGCATGCATTCGGATCGTGTCTGTGTAAATAGCGAAGTATCTTCGCCCCCTTTGGGGATCCAGTGACCATCGCTAATTTAGAAGGTTCGAAACTCAAATTAGAAAGGTCGCTACCTTGTCATATTTTTAAATTTAAATTTACGAAGGAATTAAAGCTTTGTAGTCTCTCCAAAATATTACCAAGTTAGGATACTAAAATATAAGGCAATATATCGGAATTATGGGTGCCGATTTCATACCTTAATCTAACATTTTTAATAAAGTACTTTTCTGTCGATTTTGCGACAGTCTCACTGTATCTACCAAATGAAAAAATCGCTCCAGGGTCGGAATTACGGGTTCGAATCGGTTCGGCTCAATAACGGCTTGCAGCCCCACTTTTTTTGTTAGTATTCTTCAAAATGACATTTTCCGCAGCTATTAAAAATGTTTGGTTTCACATACATAAAAGACTTTAGAAAAGCAGCGTAACAGTTGTATTTTCCTTTTTGAAATGAGAGAAATCCTTATCACCCAAACAATTCATTTAGGGGTCTTAAAATATTTTCATACTTCGGAGGTCCAGTCTAATGTACATACATTTAAGTAAAGTTCGACATTAACAGATTTCAGTCCATTAGTTCTGCTTCACGAAACACAAACACTTAAGGGTGACAACAAAAATCAATGAAAACATTTTCAACACATTAAAATTTTTCTACCTTTTTATTTATTGTAGTTAATGTGTATTTGAATAATTGTATTTTTAGGGGTATAATTTATGTAACTGATTAGTTAAGTGACTTCATCTAACATTTCTGAATTGAGATATGGTTGAAAATGTAATTGTACCTACCGGAAAAATGAAAAGAAATTCATATTTAAAAAATGTTCTTCTTTATTTTGGGAACGTTTCTCAGGAAAAATTATGATCTACTAATATATTTGAATTGACCCGTTCTTTTTTCATACAGATACATGTATAAAACTACTTAGCTTACACTTTCAACCAGTCCTGAACCGAATCCATAGTACCAGTTCGGTTCCGGTTTTTGGGTCAATCGAACCGGACCCACAACTAAACCTTCAATTATTTAACCTCCCGAACCTGTACCCGAACCCGTACCGGACCCTTACTGCTTGCAAATGTTTCGGTTTAAAGAAGTCAGTATATTTTGATCGTTTAAGAATTATTTTATAGTGCAGAATCGAAGCATTATCATTTCACTGGCGGAGAACTTTGATGTTCATGACATTATAATGAGGGATTCCCTATAAGAATTTGGACAATTAATACTAAGAATACCAAAATTCGGAAATAAAAATAAAGAAAACCAAACTAAGAAATTAGTAATTGAAAAATAAAACTGTGGAAAACAAAGTTGGGAAGTCCAAAACTAGGAAACAAAAATGGGAAAAATGGGAAGACAAAAATTAAGAAAAAAATTTAGGAAGTCAAAAATTAGGAAAACAACAGTGGGAAGGCAAATATAAGGAAAAAAAATTGAAAATAAAAAATTAGGGAAAAATTGGGAAGACAAAAATTAGAAAAAACAATTAGGAAATCCGAAAAATCGCGCGATTTCTTATAAAATATTTTCGACTTCGGATTTTGCACTACTTTTTCCTAATACGATTCATTATTTGGGTTTGTTGGTATGTTACAGAGCACAATACAAAAGGTTTTGGCAACCAAATTACGTAAAGGTCAACTGTTCCGGTACAACGTTTAGGTTCTTTTCGGTCTTTTGGTTCCAAGAATATCGGTTCGAGGACATCGGAATACAAAAAATGTAAAATATCGGTTTCGGTTCTGGTTTTGAGTTTTGAGGGGGTATTCTCCATGTGCAAATTTTTTTTCGATTTTTTTTGTTGCATTTTTTTATAGCTTAGATAGTTAAGAATATCGCCATTAAAGGGTTTTTTGAAATTCGAAATACTTTAGAAGAAATAGCCTTTTTAGTCGAACAATTTCTTCGCTAAAACCAGTAATTTTTGAGTAAATAAACTTCCAGTAAATAAAGCTGTGAAATAACGTCTGGTTCTTTAATTTGAATAGTTACATGTTGCTCGCCTCAGATCGATATCGATTATTAATCGACCTTTTAATCGATAATTATCGTAAATGCTCAGACTGACGTAATCCGCTTAGAAAATAGAGCTGCAGCCTCATCAAATAATGCAGAATGGCACGCAGAGCAGAGAGAGCTGCTCCTGAAAACAGTTTGTTTGAAGATGATGACTTATATTTGTAAGATACGAAAAAAAGATCTTAGCTCTTTAATAATATGATAAATATAATTTTTCATATCAATGTGAAACTATTTCACCTAATTATATGACGCTTTAATATCACCTTGTTATATTTTCAGTGAAGGCCGTTTAATACTGAAATACTATTTCGTTATTTTTTTTTTTGTGTATCTGTAATATTTTTGGTTACTTTTAAAGCAACTTTTTCTGACTGCCAAGCCACTTTTCTCCAGTTCTACTAAACCGATTTTAAATAAATAATATGCAATCGACGGAAAATTGTCACCATTCTAGAACTGTATTTTTTTACTGTGTTTTTGATTTTAAGTTACTTCAAGGTTTCATCTCGAAACCAGTTTTTCGAACTGGCGGCCACGATTTCTCCAGTTACACTGAACCGATTTTATGATTAAAACTAAAATCGACGCAGAATTGTCACCATTCTGGTCTGAACTTCAATCATAATTTTAAAAAAATTTTTACTATTTTTTTACACTAAACTACAAAAAAAGGTCCAAAAATCGATTTTTCATTTTTTTAATGGCCGCCATTTTGTCAAAAAAATCACAAATGTTTTTTTCGAGGTTACGGACCAGATTTTTCAAAAAAATGACTATAACCCCGTTTTTACTTTTCATTACATATTTCAGACATCCTGGAAACGTGGAATCATGGCCGCCAGCACTATAACTTATTTTTTGGACTCCCACTTTGACGGCAGATAACTTTTTGGAACAGCCCTCGCATCGAAGCATTAAAAATTTGTTTGTTTACCTTAATCTGTTTGTAACAGCATAAAATAAACAGAATTGGAAAAACTCTTTGCATTTTCAAATAAGATTTAAAAAAAAGTCCATAAAACAGCCCCTTAATCGGTTCTTTTCGGTATACGGTTCCGGTTATGGTACCGGTTTGATTCCCTGCTTCTAAATCATCATCACTCAAGTCAATTTAAAACAGGACTTTCAATTATGGGCATTTCCACCAAAACGTCCACCGAGACCAACGATTTAGAAGTTCTGGAAGAAACTTTACTTGATTATTTCATCCTAAGAAGCATTCAAACAATTATCAAACAATTTTTGTTTGCCCTCTTAATTTTTGGAACTTGGCGTCCCTGACTACCCCAATTGTAAGATTAATGTATATTCTTTTTACGTAATTTTGTAGATTTTTAACTTGAACCATTAACAAATAACTTTAAATTGTTGTTGCTGTGTGTTGCTAGTACAAAAGATCCTATAGGTCGCGAACATAGGACTTATTTGAAAAACTGGACTTGAGGTGTTGCTTACGAAGGTTCCCTATACTAAAAATATCAATTTTTGTCGGATCAAAGAACGTACCATTTTTCAAAATTTTCCTTTGATACTATTCAAACTAGTCTTGTTAGCCTCTTAAGTAAAACAATAAGCTTGGGGTTTTTCTCATCTTGAAAAGGTTCGACCCCAAAAGAGGTTGCCCTGAACTGCAGTTGAATAAATATAATGAGATTGTTTTGTGGTTTTTTCTTCCATAGTTCCATCATCTGGGCAAAATAGAAGTAAACCATTTTCGAGTAATCCCCCAAGCCCCCACTACAGCAACGGAGAGACTTGATTTCCCTTCCCTTACTTCCAGCATTGCCATATCTTTTTTTTATAAATTTTATGTAACTAGTTTATTGCCAAAATGCTAAGAACTAAATGAACATATTGTAAGGTATTTACAAATGTAAATAAAAACTAAACTGCAGTTGTTTTTGCTGTTGCTAAGCGGAGGTCACTTCACCACTGGGCCGGGCCCAATTCACTCCATTCGGCCACATAAGCGGCTTGCTTTTCCAGAGCAGGAAACCATTCCACGCCACCATAGTCAATGGCCGGCTGGGTACCCTTATAGTTGGCCGGCAAAAAGGCAGGATCCAGGAATTTGTGCAGAGATTTCATGTCGCTGCCATGGAAGTGCATCTACGGAAAACACAAAATCAATCAGTAATCTATCGCACATCTATTTGCTGCCACAAAACTTACCCTCTTGTTCAGCTTCTCCTTGACAAAAGGCTTGAACAGAGACCACACCATGTTAAAGATGAAAGGTTGCTTCACAAAATGTACCTCCTTCATGCGCAGCGGCATGGCCTCTTGGATGAAGGTGAGCAAACGCTTGGAGAAACTGGGCGACAAAGCTTTGACCTGTTTCATGGCCAAACCATCAAAATCCATAATGCAGACCACACCACGTATTTGAGTCTCCTCCTCCAGTTGGGCAGCAATATGTACCATGTATAACATACGGAACATCTCATCGCTGGGAATTTCCGAGGGATCCCATAATTTGCCACAGTTGACGATCAAGACGCGTCGACCCTTCTGATCGCAGTTTTTGAGCACATTGATCACGCTACCCTTGACGAATTTTTCCTTGACCTGCTCGACCAGGAGACCACGTACCAAGGAGGCATATTCCTTACGAAAACTGGCGGTGGTTTTCATCTGTGAATTAAAAGAGAAAAAGTTGAAGCGTTAACAGATTGAAAACTGATAAGGAAATTAAGTAGTGGGGTTTTACGGGCCGGACCACGTCAGCTGTGTCCAAAAAAAGAAGCACACACACACAGAGACATGAATTATGTATGTCTCTGCACTTGTTTAAAGAGCAATGAAATTGGAATCGAAATGGGACCGGAATGCTTATCGTCGCGTCTGTGTCAGGGGGTTCAAAAGCGTATCAATGTGTGCCCAATGGTCATGCGTTTTTCTATAAGTATGATGGGTAGATGCTGATCTGAACTCTATTTACTTGACACTGGGCTTACTGAGTTTATTGCCCTCATTTGGCTCATTTGTAAGGCTCGATTAGACGTCCCACAAACATTTGATTTTAGCTCATGATAAGGCTACTATTTGCCTCTGTTTCTAGGGTTTTGATTTCAGATTAGGGAAAGCAAAATGCAGCAGTGAGTCAAATGTGGATCCTATGTGGATCCTAGGTGCGAAATCAAAAGGTACTTTGGTGAAATTTAAATCGAACAACTTGGGAGAGCAATTCAAGAATGAGAAAGCAGAGAATTCCTGGCCCAGTCCACTGAGTGGATCCTAGGGGACCTTAAGTGGAACCAATGCGAATCTCAAGTGGAATCTAAGTAGATCCTAGACTCGCCTCAAGTGGAACCTATGTGGATTCAAGGTAAGCTTTAATTTCTAAAGCTATTGTAGAAGGGGAATCCATATAATTCTGGACCAGTTCACAAAGATAGTTCAATCGCACCCTCCATAAGCGCAGCAAATTTGAACCAAGGGTGGAACCTAAGTAGAACAGAAGGGAACCTGCTGTGGAACTTTAGTGATCTTCAAATGGAACCTAATTGGTTGCAAGGTACTTGAGGTAATGTTGAAAATAAATAATTCGTAACTTATGCGTACCAAAACATTACAATGCGATTTCGAGGAAAAAATGTGTGGATGCTGAGTTGGGCCAGAATTATATCTAAGTTTAATTGTAAGTAAACCCTTAGAAACTCATTAAGGTAACCTGAGGTCCTTTTAATGAAAGTCTTAATAAATCTTTATCACAATATCGCTCTCAAAAGTAGACTTATTGTAATCAAGGCTGCCGTCCAGTTCTGAACCAAAACCCATAGAACCGATATTTTGGGTCTCTGGAGGGGTGCTGAACCTAATAAATATTTAACCTTCCGAACCCAATGAATGCAAAAAAAAATTTTGGTTCATAGAATCATTTAAGTCATTTTTTTAAGAACTTTACTAAAATTCTTAGTATTAGGACCAGAAAACATAATTTTATGGTAAAGATTCGCTTGAAATGATAATTAAAAATGGGTTTTAGAAACCCAAGCCATATTGCGATTTCGATAAGAAAATAAAACATAAGGCTGGAAAAGGAGAGTGCAAATCTCGAAAGTGAGGATATCTTACAAAATTTACAGATCAGGTACTTTTGAAAGCCATTTTAGAGCACACTGAGATCACTAAAGAAATCAACTCAAGCCAAAGAAGTGCTAAAAATGAGCTGACCCCGGAATGGCTCAAACCAAACCCGACAGGGTTCCACTTTTAAAGACTTAAAAAAGGTTAGAATGGAGGACTGACCATACCACCACTACCAACTTTTTTCCAAACTGTGAAATATTTTGAGCAGGGAATCAAAACGAATTGTATTTTGGTTCCGGTTCTGGTACGGTAAGGTTCTGTTTTCGTTCTAATACTATTTCGGTATTCGGTTCCGTACCGGTACCTGTATTTTTATTTCGGTATACCGGTTATGCGTCCATCCGAATTCTTAGCGAAGATCAATAATTACACCCCCGGAAAATAAAGTTCAAGAAGGGCATTCTCAAAGCCCACACAATTGTTAAGCTATGGTCGCACAGGCAAATAATTTGCCCAAATTTTCATACAAATTTCTCTAAATAGCCATGATTACAGATTTTGCACTACTTAAAACTAAAACTATGGTTCCATACGTAAGCAATTTGATCAAAAAATATCCGAAAAGTTTCCTAAGTTGGCCTATTTAGTCAATTTTTCATCATAATTTGGGCAAATTATTTGCCTGTGGGACCTTAGCTTTAGTTGGGTTTTCGGTTTTTTGTTTACACACTATTTGAAAACGGTTTTCTATTTACAATGTGTCTATACGGGTTGCTCTTCACGGTTTGTCGATACGGATATTTCTTTCTTACTCTTTGTCTGTGATTTTATTTACAGCTTCTATCTTCATCCACCTTTTACTATCCACTGCGTTCTACTCTCGGTTTCGGCATCGTCCATTCTCTATACAGTGTGACCATCATTCAATTTCTTACCAATACCTTAACACTTAAATATCGATACATTTGTACATCTTGACGGTCATTTTCAAATAATTCCAAGGAATCAAATTTTGTAAACGTTATAAGCTTAGGAAAATTACTGATCTTAAACAGTTTTGTGAAAATACTGAACTATTTGTATTGTCCTGCTTTCCTCATTAAGTTCAACTTGAACAGAAATGGATAACACAAGTACTTTTCTGTGCCGAGGTTAGCATTAGCATGACATTATAATGAGGGCCTA
Organism: Lordiphosa stackelbergi; assembly: GCA_018904235.1. Taxonomy (NCBI): domain Eukaryota; kingdom Metazoa; phylum Arthropoda; class Insecta; order Diptera; family Drosophilidae; genus Lordiphosa; species Lordiphosa stackelbergi. The sequence continues at coordinate 67,078 of JAEIFU010000851.1, forward strand.
AGAATATAGGATGCGATATTATCAAAAAGACTTGTCTCATGATTTTCCATTTCACAATAAAAAAGTTTTCAAAGGCCAGACTCTTTTTTTGTTGGAAATTGCTTAAAAGGCCCCCAAAAAGTAAGTACCATCTTTGCATACCAGTTGTTGCACTCAGAACCGAAACTGTACCGGTACAATGTTTAGCTTCTTTTCGGTTCTTTAGGTCCCAAAAAACATCGGTACTCAATATTCTAAATTCCTTACAACAAAATTTTAAAATATCGGTTCCGGTTCTGGTTCTGAGTTTTACGGTTCTTTTTGGTATACGGTTCCCGTTCTGGTTTCTGTTTGATTCCCTGGATTAAAGTTTAAGAAATCTTATTATTCAGTTAAATCAATTGAAACCAGAGCTCGCAAATAACTGTTGACCGTTTTTCGTTGTCCAAAAATAACTGTTATATACGGACCCATTGAGCAAAAAGTCAGAGATGAACCGTTCACGTCGTCTCTTGAATAAATCGGTCTGCGCTCAGAGAACAACCAATTTTATTGTTGCCCTTTTGCTCTGCTCATTCGCAGACCGTTTGAACGCGAGCGAAGAAAATAAAAGTTGTTTGCATTTGTTTGCGTGTGTGTGCTTCTGAGCCACACAAGCCAAACACAAACAAAAACAAAAAGAACGTTTACGCTGAGCCTTTCATTTTTTTGCTCATCTGCTGACTGTTAATGTGCGAGCGCTCAGTCGGATCGCTCTCTGTAAGTTGCTATTGAATGAGCACAACTAGAATAGCTCAACTGAGAACAGTCAACTGAAAACCAAAACAAAGCGAAACGAAGTGTTCTGCTCAGAGAGAGAGCAAGCGTGCATGTTTTTTTCGGTTATGTTAGTGCGCAGATCGCAAAGGAATAAACGGTCAACAGTTATTTGCGAGCTCTGATTGAAACCCATAAGGGACTGGATAATATCTGAAAAATTTGAAGCCGAATAATAAAATTAATTGACCATATAGCACTATGTAAGCAGTCTTTGATTCAGATATGTCGTTGAACTCTTTGAATTAATTTTTTGGTATGACGACTAAAGAGTTTTTTACAATTTTCTTAATGTTTCGTCTTGTACATTAAATAAGTATAGTCTCGAACATTTTAACCAATCTCATCAAGAACTTCATAATCTTATGCGGAAAATATTTTAAATTTACAAAAGCAAAGAAAAATTAACTTCAATCGTTTTTTTCTTTCTATAAACAAAATCCCAAAGTTATATACAAAAATTTCTAGATTTTCCGTCCACAATTTATACTTAATTGGGTTCGAAGATGTTATGAATATATTATGTAGACAATATTCCTTATTTAAAGTCAAAACTGTTGGTTATTGTCAATAAAAAAGGAAAACATTGTCGACGACAATTTATAATGAACTAGCTGAACCCGCCGCGACTTCGTCCGCGTCCAAGATTTTAAGAAATTGTGTTGTGTCCCGTCCATCCCGTACCAAAGGACCCAACGAAATTTTCTATGTTCATATGTATGTTAGTCCCTGCCAGTCAAGTGGATGCTGAAAACATACCTCTCCCGCACGACCACATAGTGAATTTCGGGTCTACCGCTCTTAGCAAAACTTTCTTTGGCGTTTTTACGTATTTCGCGGTGAAATTTTTCAAATTTTCTCTCTTAGTGCGCGCCTGCATAACTAATCAAGGTAGCATAAGCAGTTTTGGCTGTGGGTTGATAAATATGTCAGTCGGGCCGTACAGATTTATATTATGATTGATAAAGCACTTAACAAATAACACAAATTTAGCATTGAAAATAATTCTTTAGTTGTGGAATTTAGTGTCTAGAATTCGCCAAAATGTTTGACTATTAAGAAGTAATCATATAAGCAAAATTACAGTGTCAGCAGTACTTTTATATTGTAGATCAAACTTGAAGATTTTTGTAAATTTATAAATAGATTTGATTTGCTAAATTTCATACTGAATGAGTAGATAAGAACAGCTGCTTGAATAAGCAATTGTATGTTTTGATGTACAAGTACATAGTTCATATGTAGGTGGAATTTAGTTTACTGATGATAAGCCAAGTACAATCATTTATTTCTGTCTCTAAGCCACTCTACATATATATGGAGCTCTGTGTTAATCAGTTTAGATTAGAAAAATGCAATATTGATTGCATAACATTTGGGAATGTGGGCTTAGTATGTTGATAGTAGCATGCAAAAGATTAAGAACGTAGCTGAGGGAGGGGTATAATAGATTGGGCTTTGGAAAGTGCAAGCCTTTATAGTTCTATTCATACTATTTATAGGACAGCTATGTTTTATAAGTTAATGCTGAGATCTAGATGTGGTCTATAAGAAATGTTCGGGGCTGTATAGCTCCTAACTTTGAAATTCATGGTAAAATTGTAAACAAACATTCTAACGAATTATGGGGAAGACGTATGAAAATCGATAAGATATGTGGGTTGAGTTTGATTGAATTGTTTGTAGCCCTTGCAAATTAAACAAACTATGAAGTGATCTACTAATCACACAAATTATTGTCACCCAAATAAAAATTAATAAATATTAAACTGTAAACTATAAATACAAAATGTACGGAAATAGAATCGGTGTTTTAATGGGAACACATAAAAATAAAGTGCTTAAAAGCTGCAAACACAATTTTGTGATTTTGATACAATCTTTTCGATTACAGAAAAGATTTTTTTGTTAAAAAATTTTTTTTTAATCTGCTGTTTCAGATCCGATTTCCGATTCCTAAAACAAACACGCACTATCAAAGTAAATCACAATTTATAAACAACGAAAACTGTCCATGCCAAAAGGCTTATGTAAGTGTGGATTTCCTGTGGATAAGTTTTAACCTATTCATTTTCTACCTATCAAAGTTATACCAAAATTACAAAATACTAAAATATAATGTCACTTGAACGCAAATTAAATTTGTTAGCTATTGATTCGTATAAGTACTATAAAACCAAATTGTAAGGTGTGGAACAAATTGCATTTGCATAAATTTAGAATAAATTAAGAATCTATACAGAAATCAATATAGTTTTTTAAGACTAGAGGATTGCAGTTAGAATTTTAAACAGGTAGCAGAATTTTCCTTAAGCTCAAAAAATGTTTCACTAAATAAATCTCAAGTGCTTAGAATTTTTGATTTAAATAGTTTAACCACGAAATTTCATTTGAAGAACTTAATTTTTTGCAAATTTTATCCCCCAACTTTTCACTTCTTGTACGCACCTTTTCCAGCGCTCCCTCCGGATAGAAATGGCAGGCACGCAGAAATACGGTCAGAAAGGCATCATCATCCTTATAGTTTAGCTCGGGTGTGGCCTTCAGTAGTTCACGCAGCTTCTTAATGGCCTCCGCTTTTACCTCTTCCGTTTCTCTTAATTCGATGCGGGCAATTTCCATAGTTTCGGGTTTCACATAGCCCAGGCGCAAATTGAAAGCCTCCTCGCTGATATCGGGTGAAGCCATGTTTGGTTGGTGTGTTGATGGGGTCTGCGTGTATTGGAAAATTCGTTTTGTCTCAGTTAGTTTTTTGTGATCACCGGCAATTGGCCAATTGCATTTTAATTTGGTCTGGGTGTAATTTCAACATCACTTTGTTTCGAATTCCAAAATAATTTTCCAGAATTAAGTCATGTTTGTGTGCTGTGTGTTGTGTGTTGTGTTTTGTGTGTGTATTTACCTAAGGCAACAAAACTGAGAGCTGAATTCTGTCAACGATGATTTTCTTTGACTTCCTCGCGTTTCGTCTGTTTTGAGTCAACTGAATTTTGGTTTGCGATTGAAAACCCTTGTGAGTTAACTTCTATATTATGTATAGAGAAGCGATACGAAGCGAGCAGCGGCGATCGACGTCGACGTTGTACGATTTGCCTGGCTTTGACTTGACTTGTACTATTTCTTATCTCCCACTGACGACGGCGACGACGACAACGACGACAACAGCGAGGCTTCCCACCCAAAAACCAAAAAAAAAAAGGCCAACGATTTTGCCTGTCAATCACCTTTTGCCCTTTTTTTTTGGGGAAGGGCAGCTCCATTGAACTCCAACCAAGACGCACTTCATAATTCGTCATCAGTTTCCATGTTGTTTACCTGTGGCGATCGTCTTGAACTTTGATTTGCTATGTTTTGGGAAGGTGGAAACGTAACGAATTAAATAAAGTTTATTAAGTTGATAAAAACAAAAGGCCACCATGCTTATTGACAGCCATAAAACAGTGTTTCATAGGTTTATAGAGCAATACAAAGTAATGGGGAGATTAAGGGATAGAGGCAACGACTAAGTGATACTCATTTACAATTTGCTAGCGTCTGATTTTTACGCCTCAAATACGGGAAAAATGCACTTGAAAAACACTTCGAAATCGATTAACATATTTTAACGTTTGTGTGCGAGTGCAGTTTGATAAGTCACTAATTTTTAATACCTAACAAGGCTACAAACCTCTAAAATTTTACAAAAGGTGCGGTCCAGAGGTCCAGATGTTCAAATACCGTCTTAAACGGGGGTGCCACAGAAATCTCTAGAGATTTTGCCGACGGTTGGTTTGTAAATCTTTCGAAAAAATCGTCGGTGCTTCGAAAGATTTCATTTTCTTATTAGAAAATCTAGTTAGAACACCAGATGATCCAATTGAAGTTCCATCTCTAAATACAGGGCTGAATCTCTCGCCAAAAAAGTTCTTTTTTTTAGTTATGGGTTAATTTAATGTTTAACTGAAATTTTTTGATTGTGTCATATGTTTTATGTTGCATTTTTAAATTATAATTCAAATTTAAGTCATATTCTCCATAAATATATTGCCAATATTTAAAAATTTGATGGCGCCAAACATGAGATTTGGTCAAGGGTGTATAACTTGCAGCCCTTCTTTCTGTGGCACCTAAGAATATTTTATACTCTTTTTTTTTTTTTTTATTTTATCTCGGTTGGAATTTGGTTGGAACTTGATTCGAGTGTATGTATACTTTGATTAAGTATCTATATACTTATTATAGAGTACATTTCGCACTCACCTTTTAAGTTGAAACATACTTATTTGAATCAAGTATGCACGTACTTATTTTAAGGATGCTTGATCCCAGTTTTTTTAAGTTTAAAACGTACTAGGCTCAAGTTCAAATATTCTTATTTTAAGTATGTTTTTCTTTTAAGTCCGAAAATACAAATATTCAAGTATGCAGTACTTAAAAAACGTACTTATGTAATATTACTTTGCTGCAGTAGTTGCAGACTCAGTTGACTATTAAGTTTGAAAATACTGAGTTCAAGCACGGAATACTTGATTTTTTCTCTCTGTGTATAAAAACTAGTATTTGATGGCAGCGCTAATATAACCCATTGGGAATTCCAAAGCGAATTAACAGCGAAAACCGGCACTACGATAGGCAACTGCTTGGAACCGAAAAGACCGAAAAGAATCTAAACATTGCAACAATTAGACGATTCTCTATGAAAAATACATATTTTTGTTTATAATCAATCCAATTTAAAAATATGAAGTCTTAACAGAAAGTCGAAGGATCCTTAAACGATATAGTTTGCAGGACAACTAAGATATGTCGCTCTTGCTGGATCATGAAAATGAACCTGTAAAATGAAATAACGACAAATTCTCAGAGTATAAAATATGATCAAAGTGAAAATTGTACACCATATATTTATATGAAAAGAAATGGGACAATACAAATAGTTCGGTATCTTCTCAAAATAAGTATCTTCTTCTTCATTTTAAATTCTTTGAATGGGGCACTTATGTTAAAGCAAACGTAAATATGTTAGAGTACTAAAAAAAAAATACTAGATTGTCGATGTGTACTCAGAAATACGCGAATAACTTCGTCAAACGGTATCCACATTCATTGGGACAACAACCGTTCAACGGAGAATTAAATGGGCTTTTATAATAAACTTTAAGGAAAAATCGCATAAAATAAAATAGTTAAATCAGTGAGGGCCAAACAAATTCAAAATGCCACATCGGTAAGCCGCATTTCTCAGCCATTGCGTTAAATTAGTCAAAACATTGATTATAAGGTATTAGATTCCTCTCGTCGCCGTCGGAGTTGATAAGGTTATGAACAATCAGACGGTCCATTCGCGAGTTATATCAATTGATTTGAGGTAAAATAGCAAAAAGCGGTTTTTGGGCCAAGACTTCATATTTAGGGGGTGTTAGGAAAAAATGAAATATACTCGATCTTCTCTACAGCGTATGCTAGGTCATTTCGAAAGTATATTTTCGCTGTAACACTGTGTAATGAATACAAACTTGAGAATATTTTATGGAAACTAGCTACGAACGCAATTTAAAATTGATGTAAATCGATTACATCCGTATTTGTGTGTGTCTAGGCTGCATACCCACTTTGTCTGGTCTTACCGGTAAGTACCGGTTTACCGAAATGAAAATCCAGGTACCAATACGGAACCAAAGACCGAAATAAATCAGAGCCAAAACAGACAATTTTACCGGAACATAAGTTTCGGTAGTTCACGAACCGGTTGAAGTTTGGAAAGTTTTGTCTCGAATTATTGTGGGAAAGTACGCCCCGAAAGGGCTATGATCAAGAAGGACATTATAACGGGCCTGAAAATTATGGTGCGGCCCGCATAATTTTTCTGGCCCGAAGCAAGCTTGGAGTTCTGTATCAACCAGATGAGATCAGCAGAGGTTTTAGTTGGACCTTGCACACCGTCATGGGAGAATTGTCACGTCCGAAAGTTTGCTTTTCAAATGGGTATCTGGGAGACTCCGGTCTCCTAAGGGCGCTAGTCGGGCAAGCCAGGCTCATTGATTTGTATGCAATTTTCAGTGCTAGGGTACCGTGATTTTAACGTAAGAATCTATTTAACATGCCATTCTGTGTGAAGTACCTGATCTTACAAACTGTCTTCGCATTATCGAATTCTCATAGCCGGTCAATCTTCCGTATTTCCCCCTAGCCGCAAATAAGGCAACTAAGACATGGTGATGGTTGCTTTTGGCATCCTTATCTTTTTTCCTCCTCTTTCAACACGATTTGTGCGGGAGAGGTGCCCCCTGGCTACACCCTAAACTATCCGTATTTCATATTTTGCATTTTTTTAATGATTATTTTAAATCCTCAATAATTTTTATTACTTTTTTTTGGCGTTATTTTCATTTTTTGGCTATCTCAGCCCACTAATTTGTTTTTACGATCCACACGCGCAATAAATTATTTTTGTGCGCCCAAACAGTTTGGAGTACTCCGTACCGTGCTTTAAGAGGGAAACCTAGCAAATTGTCCAGAACTACGATCCATAGAGCGATATTGCGGTATTGTTAAAGAAAATTTTAGGAAGAACGGCAATGTTGCCAAAAACACGGATGAGATGAGAAGAAACTAGATGAAGCACCAAAGCAGGTGTGCCAAGCCCCATTAAGGAGGTAAAAAAAGCGTGAGAATAATACTAATATACTTTGGTCGGGTTTGGGTTGAGGTTGACGTCCAATAGGTTTTAAAATTGAAATTCAGGACCCTTAACACTCGAACCGAACCGGTTCTGAAGGGTTCGATCCTCGACCGGTGTCACCCTTAATAGTCTACTGCCAAATTTTTAATCAGCAGCGATATTTTGTGTTTTTGGTTTGACTGCCAATAAAACCCAGGGCTGCAAACCGGTTCGGAGTTGAACCGCTCCAGGTCGGAGTCTCCGTCATTTTTAAGCAGCCCGAACCGAACCTGAACCGGAGCAGAACAAATTTATCTGTCCGAACCTGATCCTGAAACGGAGTAAAAAAAAATAAAAAAGGGATCGGCTCTAAAATGTGTTTCTACTAAATTTTTTCTAGTATCTATAAATTTCAAATACACGCTAATGCACTCATACAGGTTTTTGTAAGTTTAAATATTCCTACATATTTAGAAAGTGCTTAGAAAACCGTTCTCACATTTTAAATTCAAGCCCAATCTCTACAACTGAATCTTGGAATCTAAGAAACCAAATATTTTTTACTTAGAACAAAAGAAGCTCCCAAATAATCGTATTGTTGAATTGTACAATCGACAAAAGGAACTAATAAATAAAAACATCAATGATTCTGTACCATGTTCATCTTCTGATGAAACTGAATCTTTCGTAGCAAGAAAACAATGAAAATGTGACAAATATCAAACCGGTGAACGACTTAACGAACTTAAAAATATCGCATTTCTTGTATTAGCTCTTCCTGAGGCACAAGTTTCCAGCCAAAGAGCCAGTATTAATGAAAGTTTACTGAAATACTCTAATATTATATAGAAACTACTCTTAACTTCCATTTGGGCGCGCACACTTGCAACTGAAAGATAAACTGATGGCTGACCATGATATTTAAGTAGGGCAGCACGCCGAAATAAACAAACATGCTTGATTGATTCCGCAATGCTGAGCTTACAACTGAATTTTAAAGATCAAACCAGTGCGTGTATTTGTCAAGGTCAGCCTTAAGTTCTGCCGTCAGTTCATCATTCAGCCACATGTGTGCGCGCGCCCTTAATGATTAAAATTTTGAAGAAATTTCCAATTTAATGTTGTCCGAATTAGTGATAAACAAATATTTATTCTTGAACCCCGGTTCGAACCTGAACCTTGGTTCAGCGACCTTCTGAACCCGCTCCGTGAACCCGAACCCAAACATTTTAGGGGTTCGAACCCCGGAGTAAACCACTTCCGATTTTTAGGAGGTTTGCAGCCCTGATAAAACCAACAATCTCTAGCAACTTGAAGACAATGGAATAAAAACTTATTAAGCATTTGCTTTTTTTCAAGAAACGTCAAGGCAGGCTATATAAATATGTACTATTGAAACTCAACACCAATGTCAATGGTTGAGAAGTAATTTACTAAAATCCCCTGTAATAAAGGCTTCCATGCGATAAGGATTGTTTCTTATTTCTAGAAAATCGAAATCATTATTTGACTTAAGTTGGAAAATACTCAATTGAGTTTTGCAGTTTTTCTTCGCTTAAGTTATTGTTCTTAAAAGGTTATGTATAAATCAGACCAACTTGATATTTTATTACGGTATTCTGTGTTGAATCTACAAAAATTTATTTAACCATCAACTAGAAATCAAATACATTTTGCAATAATATGACTAAAAAACGGGAAATTTTTTTAAAGTTTGAAAAATTTATATTCTGTAACTTACCCAACCAGTACTACCCGGAGGTAATTAATAACCACAGGGTATTTCTAACTACTTCTGAGTAAAGTCCAACTAAATTGTCTAAAATTGATAAGAGGCTACCCGAAAATATCTGCCTATTATCGAATGTTTCATGTTCTTAGGAAGCCGGCAGAAAAGGAACAGTAATATACTAATCGCAGCTCATGATCCTTATCAGTGGCAGCGTCGACGTCGCATCGTGGGCTTTGGTAGCGACTGCACTTGAATGCAGTGCACTGGTGTGCGAGATTTGTGTTGCTCACTGATCAGGCATTGTGTGCGTGTGTGAGGGTGGGTTTGCCTTTCCTTTTCACACCTTTATCAATTGTTACTTGAATTTATTTATATTGTAATGGACTTAAATTCTACGTGTTTTCGTTGTGCATTATATTAAACATTTTTCATGTTGTTAACCCTTTCTATAGAGCTCTATAGCCGGTTTATTGATATGTAGGTACGAGTACGTGTACGTGTACGTGTGTATAAGTAGTGTAGTCATAGGTCAAAGTCTGCGCACTTGATTCGATTTGTTGTCGTCAACTTGGTTAGTGTTGTTGTGGTTGATTCTTTGTTTTCGATTTGTTGTTTAAGTATTTGCTGGGTTGTTTTTATTATTTGTGTTTAGTTGCCGACTGAATATCATATATTTGTTGTTATTGCTACAGCAGCAATTGCTTTATCGAAATTCTGTTTTTTTATTTTTTGCTGCTGTTGTTAATGAGTATTTAAATATGTTAAAAAGATAACACACACTTGAGAAGGTTGAGAGGGTGAATAGTTTCTGATTTCTTTTGTTTATGTAGGTTGCGTGTATAAAGTTGAGTTCTCAATCTTAAATTTATGAATAGAACTTATGATAAACGTACTCGAAAGTGTCACCTTCAACAGCTATTGTCGTTAGTAAACATAAAAAAGCTAATGAAACAGGAGAAAGAAGAGTATCTAAAAAATGTAAATTTGTTAAAAAAAATAAAGTAATTTGATTGAATTTACAAAAAAATAAACACAAACTAAAGAGTAATTTGAAGCACTTGAATACTTAACTGATTGCATTGCATTAATATTATTTAAGATTTGATGGGTTTTATGTTATAAAAATGATTTTTAAAATATTGTCCTTTAAAACAATGCAAAAGTCAGACAGCTGCAGAAAGCAACAATGAATAAACCTGCCAACTTCTTCCAATAATGACAATAAAATATTCGGAGTAAACGAAGCATAAATTTAACTAGATTATGTGGATAAATGAACAGTTTAATAAAATATGATTTAATAGTTTAATTCAATAAAGTATCGAAAAAACCTATCGATAAATTATATCGGCGAGAATTTAAAACCACGAAATTCAGCGGTGTAACTTTTAACTTCACTTTTGTCATTATTTTGATCTTTAAAAATGTAGATTTTATGGTGGAAACATTGAACTCCGGAGAAAGAAGTAGTAATGCCATATGGAACAGCAGTTGCACATCGCTGCAGAAAAGAAGCTTACGCTTTATCAAAAATCAAAAGAGGATTGCATCATTTCTGAAACTCTTGTTACGATTTTGTTTCTCTCGTCAACAGCCTTCTTCCAGCAAACATCCAAAGCAATTAATGAAACCGCAGGCATTTTTGAATTAATATTTGTGCACTTCACTCACTTGTAAGCAACAGGGTTGTCAATACGAAATAATTATTTGGCGGGTCAGCGTTTTTTTTTAATTCTTAACCCAATAAAATTGAGTATTAATGGCTTAAAAAATAATTTTTTTGTTTGGAACTCAGTGCATACCAAAAACGCTTTCAACATTTGGTTTAGAAACTTCACAAATAATTTGTATCCAACAATTATTTAAATTATTTTGAAGCCAACAACCCTGCCGTGGCAGCCACAACGCAATTACTTCCAGTCAGCTGTTTTTTGCCAGCGACTCCGAAGCTAACTCCGAAAAATGAAATCTCCGACATTTTGGAACACCGACATTTGGATTGGTTGTTTTGAGAACACTAGACATTTAGATTTGTTTAATTCGTTGTTTTCCAAAACAACTCACCTAAAAAAAAGTTTTCAACATTCTTTTTTTTGACTGGTATTTTGGCTTTAGTTCACTCACAAAACGATGACCGGACCGCGCGTAAGTGGAAATCGGTGTTTGCTCCGATACAGCTAGAGAGAACGGTTTAGAACCAGTTTGAACCGTCAAGAGTCAGTCAGAGCTAATTTTCAGAAGTTATTAGACCCATGATCTAAAAATCTGGTCAGTTGGTTTGTACTATACATTTTACTGGATTACGACTGACTTCAGACCAATTTGAACCGGTTCAAAAACGGTTCAGAGCAATATCTTAAATTTTTTAAAGCTTCGAACTTACAATTTGTTTGATGTTTTAGTGCAGGGATGCCTAGAATGAGCTTAGGGCCGCGTGGAGCAACAACAACAAAAAGAAATAGAAAGAGAAACTCGATTTCTGTTTGTGTGTCGGCGATAATAGCGAAAAGCGTTTGTTGTTGCATTCGAGTTTGCCAGAGACATAGAGAGGCACATATAAAGTTGTTGTTGCAGGCCTGCACGCGAGAACAACAAAACCTTCGCTCGAAAATAAAGAGAGGAGAGAACACATATGAAATTTGTTGTTGCTTTACGCAGCCCATAAGGCATGAGTGCAGGCCAAACGCGCCTGCTATACCTTTGCGTAAAACAACAACGAATAAGCGGCTTGCGGAATGAGCTTGGGCACCCCGGTTTCAGTGGATTAAAATCGTTTCTGAACCAGTTTGAACCGGTTCAGAGGTGGCTTAGAGCCATATTTTAGAAATTATTTGTGGGTTTATTAGTGTGGGATTTTCAGTTTTGAGTAAAGGCCTATATTCAGATAAGATAAATTAATAGTTTGGTACGATATTTCACACGAATAGAAACAATTTTGTACAGCATTGAAATCTGAATACGTTTGAAAAGGCATCTTATTTGTATAAAATAGTTTCTATTCATGTGAAATATCGAACCAAACTAAAAATTTATCTCATCTGAGTATAGGCCTTAAGGTGTAAAATAATTTAGCCGAGTATTTGGCTGGTAATATTGTAAAGAACAATCCTCATACTGGAATAATGTAAAACATTCGCACTTAATTCATATTTTGATTTCCTTATGTAAAAGAAAAACTAAAGGTTTAAAGCTAAAAAGGTTCGCACTTTATTCATATTTTTTTCAAGCTAATTCAAAGTAAAACCGTTGACTTCCTTATGTAAAGGAAAAAGTAATGGTTTCTTACCAACGCATCATTTGCTTCCAATTTGTTTGTTGGTTCATTTCGCACCACTGTATCTTAATCAATATGAAACTCATAGATTATTTACAATTTGGAGATTATTTGTAATCGTTTTGATTAGCAAATAGCAAATGCTTAATCTTGCACTTGAAAATGCGGATTGTATAACACGTTTACAGTTCTCGCTCTCTCTATATATATAATAGTAGCCCCCAGCAAAGGCATACAAGTACATTGGTATTTGGTAATTTATCAAGCCTTTATTGATAAGACCCCACTGTTTGGATTCTACATTGCTCGTATGGAATATTTCACCATATCCCCACTACACAATGTTTTATAATTAAGATAAAAACTAACGGAAAATGTTATTGTGTTGCCTCAAGAAATGTCATAATAAGTTTCGCACTTTGTTCTGCGAAAGAGAGGGAACGAACGACTGCGAGCCATTCATAAAATGTGGAAGTATGTACTTTGGACAAGTGGGGAGGAAGGAATGAGTACAGCTGGTGTGATTATTTACAAAAATTAACTGACTGTAGGAACCCCTTACAAAGTCTGTAATGTGATCGATTTCACTTAGTCAGAGCCAGTTTACCCACCTTGTTGTAGACTTTGATCCAGAATGTGTATTGCTGACGTCGAGCAATGTCGCAGGTGTGTGTCATGCTTGAGAAAATATTTATCAAAGATGAGCTGAGTTTGGGGAAAATCCGAAGGTATGATAAGGCTGTGTGGATTGAAGTTTGGATTTATCTAAAATAGTTTTAAATGTTGAGCAAATTTGCCTTTTAGACACTGATCTCACTTGAAATGCAGTAGATCGTTACATTTAAGACAATTTTATGTAAATTCTCTTGGGTCATATAATTTTAAGTACGTAAGTAAGTTTAAGTACTTTTAAGTGATTTCCTATGAATTTTTGGGATAAACATTGTCAATTAAATTTGATTTTCTATATTCTAGGTATCCCAGTGGCGATTGAGTACCCAGGAGGTTGAGTGAGTGGTTGAGTGTTGCGACAACTGCACAGAAAAGTTCTTCAAAGGTTTTTAATACAGGTCTGAGGACCACCATTTAGGTACATCTAATTCATGCTTGACAAAGTTCTGTCTAATCACCTCAACCATCTGGGGATGTACTTACTGAATAAGAGAATACAAATGCGGTATTTTCTATATAGAACTGTCATATGACTCTACCACTTGCTTTTGCTTTACAACAGCAGGCACTCACCGCAAGTTTTATCTTCACCACAAATCCTTAGAGGCTTCCATAAAATGGGAACGATTTTAAGCGATTCAAATTACTCTTAACGAATATTAAATGTTTTGTAGCTTGAAGTCCTATATCCAGCACTCCGAAAAATTTATTTCGTTACAGTATTTCAGATAAATAGAAATACTTTCTAAAAACCCCTGAACATCAAAGCAAAGACAAAGTATTTCGATTTATATGAAATACAGTAATAACAATAAATTTTCCCATTTCCCCCGAAATCAGAAATTTTCCAACCGTTTCAAACCTTAAAGAAAATGACACTATTAAGTCATCAATTTAAAATTTTGTGTGAGTGTAGCTAGCATTACGAGTCTATAGATGTGAAAAATGATGACTTAGTTAAAAAGAGATTATTTTAAATCAACAAGCTCTTCAATGGTATATAAATAGCAAGGGCACTCTGGTTCCAAAGAAGAAAATTAACGAGGAGTAGAAATCCAGAAAATTCAGATCCCAACGAGATTCAACCAAGATTATCACCATTTACAACCCGCCAGACTCCCACTTAGACTTTGATGACCCGACGTGATGATCTTACCCAGATATCCAGACCTCGCCCAGATACCTTCCAGATCCCACGCAGAACCTCTTTTAGATCAAGCCAGATCATTTCCATATAGGATCCAGATCCCACCTAGACAGATCCCACCCAGATTCTTTCTCCCAGAATTCCAGAGCCCAGATAACCTATCATAGCTGTCACTCAGAGGAGTCCAAAATCTTCAGATCTCAACCAGATCAGATCTTTCCCAGAACAGTTGGCCCCAGCATCTATCGTGCGACCTCTGCAATTTGCGTCATCTGCCAGTGCTGGAACGGCACAGCGGGGTTGGTAACAAGGTTTTGGTCCCTTTATAAGATATACATGGTGATTTACATATGTTTAAAAAACGACCACAACAACATATAGACAAATGCAGGCCTAGCTGCTTAAACTTACTTTGTAAATAAAAAACTTCGTGCTCCATATTGACATCTAATAATTTATCTTTAGTACGTCGTCTGGGAAGGGGTCCTTAAGTCAAACTACTAAATTTGACACGTCTAGAATCGCCATGACTTGAAGTTTTCTTGACCTGGAATTTTCGAACTAATATTTGTTGACATTAAAAATTTTTAGATTTTAAATAAACACTTTTACGTATAAAACATATTATTATAAGTATCAAATTAATACCCAAAATATCATTTCTATATTCTCTTTATATTGATACAAAATAAATTACACTAATTTCAGTTTCAATTTGATACAACAAGTCTTAAATTGATATTGAAACATTTTTTTGGATGTGTCAACCATTATTATACTTCTACAAGATCACGGAGTAAGGAGTATGGAAAAAAACTAAGTTTTCAGCTGAGCAGGAACGATTTTAAATTTAAATTTAATGTGGTCTAGTTTGGCGTTATTCCGTTATTAAGGGAGCATAATTTATTTCCCTTCAACAAGAAGAAAGTAAAGAAAAATTCATGGCGAATTAAAAAGGAACACAATAATCTAATTGTTGTTGTAGCGCCCCTTATAAACTAAATCATGTAGCTTCTATAGAAACAATAGTTTGTCATATTTATATTTACAATTCTACTACAATACTTTTCCGGTGCTACCAATTTGATAAGCTTTTGCGTATGCGTTATCGGTCATAAACGGTTACTTTAGCCGGCCATTTCGCATGTTCCGTCAATTTCCCTTCCGTGTCCCACAGGTGCGTTTACATAACAACTTAAAGTAATTAATCAACAGGCTATTGGACTCTATCTTTATTATAAGTAATATACGTGTTTCTTTTCTACCAATTTCTAAAGTTTAAAATATGTTTATGGTTGCAATAATTCAGATAAGTGAAATAAAAGTTAATTTATCAGCCAGCCCACCCACCGTTGATAACGACGCGAAATTCTCATTTTAAATGAAATTGTGAAATTTTGTGCATAGGTGCACAAAGAAGTGCCAAGACATGGCCAAGGCCAGAAGTGCCAAAAGAGTTCTTCAAGAACAAGAGCATTGGCTTGCTTGGCCTTGGCGTAAGGTTAAAAATTTCAATTTGTTAACTGCTGCAATCAGCACAAATTCGTGTTGCGTTCACACAAAAAACAACAACCACAATAACTACCATTAAAGCATAGCCAAAGTCCCACTGGGTGCGCTTATTGATAGATTTGTTATCTTTATCTGGAACCAATTAAAAGACAAGTTAATGGAAATTCAAACAAAACAAAAAAGCTTTTAAAGTCGCAGGGAAAGCTTAGGCACAGCTGTCTGATACACTTTACAAAAATTTGGTTAAAAATTTAACAAATATTGGGCCGGGGAATGAAATGGAAACTGTTTGACAGAGGTTTTCAAGCTGAATACAAATAAATTTTTTGAGAAATCAATGGTTAATTTTTAAGTATTTATTAGAAAAATCGCATAATTTTGATTTAGATTAGATAAGAATAGAGATGCATAGAGGGAATTATACTCTTTGTAGGGCAATATACCAATTTCCAGGGTGTTGGGCTAGAAATAGTAAATAAATTAAAAAATATGTACATTAGGAGGGGCATTTGATGTATGGAAAACATTAAGTCCATAGTGATACCCCCTTATAGGATGTGTTTTGTAGTAAAATAGACATCACAAAAAAAAATTTTAAATGGGTTTTAGTGTCTGCGAATTGGATTTAAAGTTTATCACTCAAACATACTGTGGCCCTTGCTTACATCTTTAATTTTTATGCAGTTGGCGTAAACTTGGATTGCAGTCATAACATTGGACAAAAAGGTCCCATGACCATTAAAAAATTTTTCTTAAGATATTTATAAGAAATCGTATATAACTGCACAGTTTCTGCTATTCTGCGCTTTTCACTTCTAGATGAAAGCAAGCTTATGCCGTACACTAAGAGGCAATTAGGATACCCTTTAAGAGTAAGTGAACTAAATGGCTGCACATCACGGTTGCGGCCGTTGCAGCGCAAAGTCTATTTACATGGAGCTGCCCATAAATAGAAAATCGTCCATCTGATCATTTCCAAAAGCTTGGGGATAAATAATGCGGAGTATATATGTCTAGAACAGTGGTGCCCAAACACACGCTGTCAAGCTTTGCGATTGTGCGTGTAGCAGCAAAACATGAAGTAAACGTCATTATGACAAACATGGGCTACAAGCAAACAAACAAATGTGTTTGCGTGCTATTTATAGAGCACACTTATTCTCTCTCTCTATGCGTGTGACGGCTGCGAAGCCGGCACAAATCTGACTTCCTATCACATGTGATAGGCCATTGACATTTTGGGCCCCACTCGTCTAGAAGGTCCGTGCGTTCATGCGCAATGACTATCGACTTTTCTGATCGAGAATATGTATATCCACTCTATAGAATCAGTGATATTGCCTTCGCATAGTTACATATATTTAAAAACTTTTTTTTTTATTTTTTAACGGGAAACCGCTCGAAAATAAGGACTGATTCGGTTCAGTGGTTCACGCAGTTTTTGAACCGCCGGTTCGGTTCATTTCATGGTTTTTGGGGCTTACTGAACCGCGGTTCGGTTCGGTTCGGTTCGGTTTGCACTGTACTTATTTAACTAACTAAAGAAATATATTTTTGATACATGTAGTCAGATTATTTAAACTCAAAATTAGCTTTGATAACATAACGATATCTTAAGACTGTGTTATTTCATGAAGATATTTCCATTTTATTGGCTGGATTTCAAAACAACAGGAGATATATAGAAGTTCAATATGATAGAATTTTTGTTAAGATTTAGTAATAAAATATCTTCTAGTAAATTTTCATCGATATTGCCTCTTAAGTCTGATAAAACAAGTTTCAGCGTGGGAAATGCTCGTTCTTCTGACACTTGTGTGGCTGAAACTGCTAAAACGATTCGAGCTATTTGCTTAAGTTAATTTTCCTGATAAATATTCCAATATGTAAAAATATCTTTATCTTTAGGTAAACGCTTTACGCCATCTGACGCTTCGATGCAATTAACAATCGATATTTTACTTTTTGATGGAATTTAATCTCTATAATTAAATTGTTTAGAAAGCATTTCCAACTCGTCTTCACTTCTCGAGTTCAAAGAATTATCCGTTATGTTTTCATTAACGTTTTGTATAACGCAACTTTAATAAATTTGTGTGTTCTTAGCTTTTTTGCAACACTCTTGCTTTTGCACGTATTTATACTCTGTACTTTTGTGGAAAAGTATGTAACGGAGAAGGAATCATTTCCGACCCTATAAATTATATATATTCTTGATCAACATCGACAGCCGAGTCGATATAGCCATGTCCGTCAGTCTGCCCGTATGAACGAAGAGATCTCAGAGATGGTAAGAGATAGAGGTTTGGCATGTATGGGGCATATATTTATAATACTTGCGGACAGATCAAGTTTATTTTAAATTTTTGCCACGCCCCCGCAATTTGGAAAAAACGTGATATCACCCACAGTTTTATAGATAGATGGTTCGTACCTTCCAGAGATATTTAGTAATCTAGATTATTTATCGATTTGCCAAAGAAATGGTAAAGATTGGACAAACAATTATGATGGGGAGCACTAGCCACTTTTTGTGGCTTCTTATTTAAAATGATAAGATATATACAAACTTTGGGGGTACACAGTATGTTATAGTTTGATTATACAGAGTTTGATTGGTCCGAAATATATCTTAACCATATTTTTCGTGACCAGTTGGGCTCGCATTTGCAATCAATCCAATAATGTGCTGCGATTTTGCTCAGTACGGTAAATCAATTGGTAACACAATATCTAGTTGAAATGAACCGAACCGAACCATTTTATTTTTCGGTTTTTGGTTCGGTTCAGCATTTTTTAAAGCGCACCGGTTCGGTTTAAGGTTCGGTTCACGAGCGTAAAAAGCGGTTCGGTTCCCTGGTTCTTAATAACATGGAACCCACCAATCCTTCTTCTCTTTGAAATTTGACATCTTTTAAAACGATACGAAGAATTAGTTGACGAAATTTCGTTTAGGTATACTTGTCGTATACGTAATATATGTGGAAACTTTGAAGGCTTTTCGCAAAAGTTCAAACTAAAATTTATTATGTACTCCCTAAAAACAATCATTTATGATGTTGAGTTTTATCTTATCAGCGTCCACCCAAATGTACATTCAAATGTTTCAAAAATCAGTGTCTAAAATTAATTAATAAACTGCGATGCTGCTGAAATTAACCGGATTCCTTCTGTTACGGCTGTCCAAGTTACACACCAAAGTCCCAAAGAAAGTCCATAAAACCATCCGATCAAATAATTATTTTAGCAACAGATTTAAAGGTTGTTGTGTGCGTTCTGAAGTTTCTAAAAATCTTATTTAAACTAATTTTGTTGTATCCGTTCTAATAGTACCAAAACTCAAAATTTTTTGACTATAGTCTACTAGGCACGCTTTTCTATATTTGTGAATATTTGTTCACTAGGTCGGTCCTCACGGCAAAATGAAAAGAATAGGTCTCAGCATTCCCAAAGTTAATATTTGTTGTATAATAATTGTATAATAATTGGCCGTGTTCACCAGCACAAATCGATAACGAAAAAATCGATGGATCTAGTTCAATTGTTGAGGTGAACGAATGTGATGTTCAACTATGATTGCTAATTTTTGTCATTTTGTAATCAAAACGCCGACTATTTATAAATAAAACAAATATATCATAATTGGCAACACTGCGTATGAGTAATTCACAAAAACGTTTATGTGTCGGTAACGAAACGATTCCTTGGAATAAACATGAAATCGATTCATTGCGTGAAAAGACGTACTGGAAGTGCGTTTAAGTTAAAAAAACCAATTCAAATGTCTGTAACGTCTGCCAAGCCAAAGCTTTCAAGCAAAACTTTATTCCCCAGTGTTGTTTAACTCGTACAGAAAGAGCAAAATCAAAAGCTTTGATGTGATTATTGGATTCTCTTTTTGTTTTGCTGCTGCCTCTGCCTTGGCAGCTGCCGCGCTGCCTTGTTTCTCTTGTTGTTGTTGTATTCAAGCTTGACTTGGCCAGTTAATTAATTTCAAGAGCTTGGGAGCGTATTTCAATCGCAGAGTTGTTTTAGCCGCGTTGCCATTTGGACGTCGTTTTCGTATCGCTCGTCGGTAGATTTATCGTAATTGTTTGATTGTTTTTATCGTGGACCCAGCCATCATCCTGCACCTGCCTCTTAGTTCGCGCCACACCCCCACCCACTCTGCTGTAAAGTGAAACGTGTAAAGTGTACCCTTTGGCCCATTGGAGTGATATTCAAGTAAACGTCTGATTTTGCTTTTGTGGTAAGTTGCGGTTACATTGCATTATGTTTTTGTTTTTGGTATTTTTTTTTTTGGCGGGTCAGGTAAAGTCTCATTGTTGTATCGTTGTTGTTGCTGGTTATGCGCATGCCCAGCTACATACGTTGACACACTTTCTGCCTTCGCCTGCCAGTCTGTCTACTGTGCTCTACCTGCCACCAGGCATATAGCCATAAAGCCGAGTCGAATCGCGCCGCTTGGCAATAAAAACAATTACCACTTGCCGCCTGGCCGTTGTTAGCCCGTTAGTTGTTGCATTTCGTCAGCGCGTGCGCTTGGGCTCAAAGACCGTGCCCAAATATGTAAGCATTTGCCATTCATAATCAGATGGCCTCATCTACCCCCTGCCGTCCTTTTTTACAAGCTCGTTAGTAGGTTTTTTTTTTTGTGGATTTTGTTAATGTTTTACCACGGCTGCACTTTGGTTAGTTAGCTGATCTTTGTCCGCGGCTTAAGATATTAGCATACATTATTGGTAATACAGTCGAACATAGCTGTGACGAATTTATAAGTAAAGTTTCAAATTAATTAAGTGCATACAATTTTTTTTGTCGATGTCGAATAAAGTCTGGCTAAATGCCAACACGATTCTGTACAATTCTTAAATCGTTTCTTAAAAACACAAATATTATAAATTGGAATCGAAAACAAGCTCTGATTTTAATTAAACAAAAATTTGTATACTTGTTTTATGACCTGTTTTTATTTCAATCAAAACTGTTGTTTTTTAGCCGGCGAAATGTTAAAGTTTATTATTGTCCAGTTAAACATGAAATTGGCAAACAACAAAGACTTAAAATTATCAAAATAAAAAAAAAACAATAATTAACAATAATCGTTATAAAAGAAAAATTACAATCTGCGAACCGAACCGAAACTAGGCTTACTACAATAGAAGATTATTATACAATCCACAGCTTAGATTATAATAATTAAGATCTTCTAATAAAAGGGTCCTGTATTATCCAGGGGAAATTGGAATATTAAACTAACTTATGATCCAACAAATTATACGTCTTCTGAAGTTTTTCTTGAATTTGTTTTTGTGGATCAGCAATTCTAATAATATTCATAATAAATTTAAACATTTTCATACCTCAACTGAAAGCCAAAAAGCTTAAATTTCACTTTACATGTTTCAGCACCAGAGAAGATAGTGCAACTATCTTTGCCTTTTATTTGTAAATCTGTGTTATGAAACAAGTGTTCTCGCAAGCCATTACACTCCGAAAAAATGTCTGGGAGAGGTCTAGGTTAAGCGGGATAGCATTCATACCGAGTTGTACTACAAATTTTAGGTATTTTCTGTTCTGTTTTGAGTACGAAACATTATGGAATCAAAAAACGACTTTTAATTTTGTTAAAATGAAAACAAACTTCCTTGAATAAAAAATTTCCGTACATACGAAAAAATTAAGAATAGCTCGTTCTTAATTTAAGTAAAAATAGACTCACAACTTCCAAAAGTGTGCAACTGGAACTGTGAATAATTTTCAATTGAATCTGTTCTTAACATTCTGTATTGGATCTAACCCATTAGAGTTTTTATAAGTTTTTAAATTTCCCGATTTTTGGGATTTTGGGATCATCCAATTGTAGTACCCTTTTGGCATGATCCCAGAAACCGGAATGAATAATTTTTAGTACATATTTTGAATCATTTCAAAATCTTCAGATTTACTATAAGGCCTTAATGGTCTTAGCCACAAACCGAATCAGATAAGGCTGGAAAAAAATCGAAAGGAATAAAATGTTTAAAGACTGAGATATTTTCGTAGTCGAAATCGTTGCTACTATCAAACACATTTTTTTTTTTATACCCTGGAGAGGGTATACAAATTGTCCGGATGTTTGTAACGCATAGAAGGAAGCATCTCTAACCACATAAAGTATATATATTCTTGATCAGCGTGACGAGCTGAGTTGATATAGCCATGTCCGTCTGTCCGTCCGTCCGTCCGTCCGTCTGTTTCTATGCTATCTCTTCCGTCAGTTTTAAAGCTATCGTAACCAAACTTTGCACGAAGTCTTTTGGTACAAATACGCTGCACATTTGTCGGAACTGGCCTGATCGGATGACTATAGCATATAGCTGCCATAGGAACGATCGGTTGAAAAGTAGTTCTAGTTTTTTATGCTTTCACATAATTTCAGCGAGTTTTATGCAAATTGGGAAACTATATAGTATAGCTGCCATACAAAAGATATATCTGAAAAAAGTTTTAGTATGAAAACCTTTTTTTTTTTCAATGCTATCGCTCCCAAACTGTAACTGATTAATATGATATGCTAACACATAATTTTGTCAAGTCTGATCCAAATCGGATGACTATAGCATATAGCTGCCATTGGAATGATCGGTCGAAAAAATAGTTTTAGTGGAAAAACTTTTTGTTTTCAATGGTATTGTGTTTGTACGTTTCAGTTATAAATATTATCTGTCTCAACACAATTTTAGAGAGTTTGATCAAAATCAGATGAATATATCGTATAGCTGCCATATAAAAAACTTGCAGAAATATATCATGCTCCAAGGGTATATAAACTTCGGTCGAGCCGAAGTTAGCTTTCCTCTATTTTTTTACTTATTTACACTCATACGATGTTTTAGCCCACTCGACTAACTGTCATCAGCAAATCCAGTCGTCAAAATCGTCAAAATCGAATGTAAGCAGTTTGCATTTGCCACTGAAAAAGCAGTAAGAGCCAAGAGGTCCATTAGACATGACATTCGCTTAGAAAATGTAGAGGTCTTGGGATCAAGTCCCCATAGGGACATAGTTTTTGTTTTATTTTTTTATTTTTATTTGAGGAGTTTTTATTTAGGGTGTTCACTTTGTTGAGCACATAGGCATTGGGGAAAAGTGTAAGCATTTCCGCACAATAAATTGTGCACAGCTTGCTCGACCCAGACCCTGACTACGAAAAGTCGGGCACTTGTGCCCAAAACAGTTTGCCTATATTTTGTCTAAAATAATTGTTATAATTCTGTGCTAAAAGTGTAATAAAAATTCAATCAGTTTGTCATTGCTGTCAACCAAAAGTAAGACCACCATTTTTATTTGATTCGAGAGTTGCTACGAAATGGGGTAACTAAAAATGTCGACTGAGGGTAGGCAGAGTCAGCCGCAGTCGACTCCTATAAAAAGGCTGAGAGTGTCATCCAAGTAAGCTGTTCTTATAAACATTTAAGTTGTGGTAACTGGCCCTATAGATGTTTGTATTCTAATATAATATGATTAAAATGATATTTGATTAACAATGTCTTCATCAAATTTACTTAAAATAAAGCAATAAAAATTAGTTACAAAGAAGGTAAATTAATGATTATTTCTTAGAAGCATGATGGCGGTCAAGGTATTTCCGTCCAACTGATTTCTTAGCGGAATCACAATAAACTTCACTCCGAAAAATCAAAGTTCTACGCTTACTTGTGTAGCTGGAACAGCAAGAATAACTTTTGATAGTTCATACAATTCCGCATAGGATTGCATCATTTTTAAACAGACTGGTCTCGCGATTTTCTATTTCACTGAACAAAAGTTTTGCTAAGCCAGAATCTTTATTTATTTGAAGCTAACAATGAAGCCTAATTGCTTAAAAATCCGCCAAATCTAACTGCTAGTTTCGAAGTCTAGTGGTTGCATTCAGAACCGAAACCGTACCAGTACAACGTTTAGGTTCTTTTTGGTCTTATCGGTTCTCGGATACCGGTATACAAAAAATTAAAAATATCGGTTCGGTTGGGTTCCGGTTCTGAGTTTGAATCGGTTCTTTTCGGTATACGGTTCCGGTTCCGGTTTGATTCCCTGCCAACAGCTCATCCATTGCGAAATCAAGCTCGGTTTGGTGGACATATGTACATCTGCAAAAGTCGACAACAATTAAACGTGCAGTTTATTTAGAGCAAAATACGCACCTTTAATCATTTCAACTTCACGATTCAATTCGCTTGCTTTCCATTCAAGAAGAATATCTTTAATGATTTTAGTTGGTATTTTTTATTTATGTAATTTTTTTCTCACCAAATCTCGAAAACATAACAAGCGGAATGTCAAACGTAATTGTGCACAAATTTCGTGCACAGGGGCTGCTCACAATATAGTCAGGCAAACTGCCCAAGTGCCTATGTGCTCAACAAAGTGACAGCCTAATTGTCTATACTTTATACAATCTTAAGATCGTTTTATTTTTCGTAAAGTACGTCCTTTGATCCCGACCGTGCATTCTTTTTATGCTTGAAATCTTCCAGGCATTTTTTTCGGATCCAGAAAGTATTTTGAATTGAAACGAACCGTACTTAAAATAGGAAATATTGTACTTGAATCAAGCATTTTCGTATTTAACGTACTAATGGCACCGTTTGTACTTGATTAAGGTAGACAGTTCTTGTTTTTCTTTCTGAGTGTATTAAGCATTAAGAAGCCGTTTTAAATAAATTGATTCTCTAAAGAACTAGAACTAGAGAATCAATGCTTGGACACAAAAAACTAAGCCACAGTGATCCATTTTAGATCTCTTCGAGCCATTAATCCTTTCCAGCTTTAGTTTCCAAGCGGCTTGCATTACTTTTCTTAACCCAGATCAACTAATTTCCCAGCTATATAAAATATTTTCTTAATATTAAACCTATGAGCTGCAGTTCATATTGGATTCTGTTCTATTATACCTTAAGCTAAGGTCATGCAGGCAAATAATTTGCGCAAATGTATTTTCAAAAATTTTTAAATTTTGTTGGCTTTAAATGGGAACACCAAATAGTTTGCGCGCAAACATAAGCCAAGTGGCCTTTCCCTATGTTGAAATAAATTAACACAATTATTTGCCTAGTGAGAACTAGTGAGAGCGTCCGGGCGCTAATTTGTTTGCGAGTTTGCTCTTGCAAGAAAATTTTAAGAGCAAACACGGCACATATAAAAACAATTATTTTTGTGAGAAAGTAAAATTGAAATAAACAAAAGAAAATATAAACATGATTAAAAATTTTATTTAAGTTTTGTGGCCCTTAACCTTTGTCTTTTCTGTTGTGTTGTTTCCAAAAAAATATATTGTTTGCTCAAACAAAACTATTTGTTTTTTCAATTTAGGTGATTGAGCAAAGAAATGAATTATAAAATTTCCCCCAAACAGTAAGAACACAAACGGCAAAGTAAATATTTGCGGAGGGGAAAAGTTTGATCAAAATTTTTAGTGAGCAAATATTTGCTCAAACATCAAGGCAAACTTTTTTTGCACAATGTGTACAAATTTTCATTTCGTTTGGGACCTTAAATTAAGAGATATTTTTTTTAGCTTTGTCATTACTCTGGGACCAAGTTGCTAAATCAAATCTTTAATCTTCAGAAACTAAACCCGAATCGGATCATCTATTTTGAAAACATGATTTCCTATTTACTTCCTTAAGAGTTTGGATTGATTTTATAATATTTGTTATGTTTGGCAATTAAGCATTCAGCATCTTTTCCTCTTGATACTTGCATTAAATAACAGAATATAATTTTTTATTTTGTACATCCAAAGCTTTCTTCCCAATGAAGTTCCACCGTAATTGACCCCATAAGGCATGTAAATGTAGCTTAACTCAAGTGCAAATTGTTTGACATTCCTCTTTGTTTCTGCACTTGTTGCTGTGCTTTGATTCTGTTTACATACATATTTAGCTTGGCGAATTTAATTGTTTTGATTCAATGGGGATCGATCGATCGGTGGTCGTCACACTGTCGCCGTCATCGACTTATAAATATTGCAGGCAGCGTACATTTTTCGTGTGCTAATAACACCAATCAATCGCATCGCATGTTCAAATTCCAGTTTCTATTTGGCCAAAAAATTTTGGCTTTGCTTGCAATTTAACAAGTATTCTGAAGCTTTTGACCTTCGGGCATATTAGCGTATATGAACGATCCATATGCCTAAAAAGTGAATCCGAAAAAAACCTGTTAAACATCTTTGTTGAAGTAAGATTTGTGGGGGTCTGTTCTCTTGTCATTTTGTGAAGGATAAAAAGTGGCAAAAAACGTACAAAACAAAAACCATAAAACCACAAACCGTTATTGAATTTAGGAATTTACATATTATTGTAGATAGATATACAACAGAAGTCGCTGACTCGACTGTGTACTTGGGTTGAAGGCGAGGTTTTTGTTGAACGTTGGTTGACGAGCACAAACCAAAAGTAGTTTGGCATTTTGAAAACGAAACCGGCTTTGCTTGATTCTAGAGAATTAATTTACAGCCGGTTCAATTGGTTAATATACGTGTGTTTACACGTTTTTGAGGTAAGGTGCGTGTGTGTTTGTGTAGATATGTTGATTTATGTAAATTCTTTTATAATGCAAGACATCAAGTTGGCCCAGATATAGTTTAGGAAAGAATATATGTTGGATACATTTAAACATTTTAAGTATTTTCTCGTCAACTTTCTTATTCTTAAAAAAATTTATAAAATGAAGAAAATTTTATAAAATCTTGAGCAATTTTCTTAAATTTAGAAAGAAATGATATTATTTATTCGTTTAATTTAAACAAAGTTACTATAGCTGTGCGCCTTGTTGCTGTAGCTTTCTTATATTTCTTCTATGCCTGTCTCTCTTTGTCATAAGCGACCTTTGGAGTACAAAGTGAGCACAAAAGTTACCAAAAACTGAGCATGAAAGGTTTTTCATATTTGTTGTACAATAACTCTCACTTCAAGAACACTTTTTTGAGATCGCAAAACCTCAA
>JAEIFU010000852.1:0-93792 GCA_018904235.1 Lordiphosa stackelbergi
CTGGAAAGATTCTGCAGCTAGTACTAGCAGTTGCCATGGAACAATAAAGATTGACTTACAAATTTTTAACAACTTTTTTAACACATTGCATAACTATCGTCTGTCCTGAAAACGGTGCCCATAAGCCAGCAGTGGAAATTACAAAACTAAAAGCTAGTTGTACCTGTACTTATTCTGTGGAAGTTTGATACAAAAGAAGGAGCAAGTCGTGTTAAAGCTTGACAGCACCAAAGTCTGCTGATAAGAGGACCGATAGGCCCTTGAAAGAGAACTGTACAGACAAACTAGAGCTAAATGGAACTTAATCGATGATTTGTGTTGATTATTAAGTTATAATCAACCGCTGACCTAGAGCCGACTAAGCAAACATTTTGATTTAAAAAAATGTATCTTTATTAAATTTTTTTCTTTAAAAGTGAGTGAAAATATTCATTCAACATTCGAACATATAAAAATATATTATTCGCATTTTATTTGTCTATTTTCTACAATTAGTTGTGGTGCAGGGTAGTGTGTGTGACAGATGACCGATAGGCCGTGGGTTGGATTCTGCCTCGGAACATCTAATAATAAAGATTTTTGCCAGCATGTCACTCTTACTCAGTAGCTCACTTGCTAACTGATTTTTTCAGTGACTGTATACTCAGTTCAGTTGATCTCTTATCAGCTGTTATTTGCTTTGAGTTTCTGTTTGTGTTCAATGTATGGCAACACTGTAATCAGGAACATGCTAGGGTGGCAGTATCATTTTAAATCTTTAAGTCAAATTTCGATATCAACTGAACAACCAAAGAAATTAACATCTGAGCAATTTGAGTTAATTTAGAATACATTAAAACTGTTTGGTGAAATGAACCACCTTAACCCAACACTTCAATTTAATAAATTTACTTTTTCATCCATGTTTGCATATAAATGTGTGCTCAGACCATTATCTTTGCTATTTGTATAATAATAAAGACTGCACTTTTGGACCTCCGATTTGCGAGTCCGAACTAAAAATTACCAATGGTTCATGCTCGAAACATTAGGCTTCGATGTTTTCAGCTGAAGTTTCCGTTTCGAACCTTGTCTGACGTTCGAAAATCAATTAATTTGTTAAATATGCAAAATAGTTTTTCGAATTTCTTAATATTTGGAAAACCCTGTTTAACATTGACTTGAACCGTTGTTAATTTAGAAAATACAAAGGCTAATTTATTATTATTTATCGTTTTAGTTTAAAAAACATTGAGAGCGTCAGCATTTTAGATATCTTCTGAAAGTCAGATTGAAGTCATATTTAAGATTTGTGGCGTATACTTGAATAAAGCATCTAAAAACCTAGGCTATAGGGGGTGTCGATTTTAACACTCCCACAAGTAAACAAAATTTTAACACATTGTGCAAACAAAGCATGCCTTGAACTGTGAATGTTTGCCTAAAACAAATTTGGTGTTCCCACAATAACATATATTTGCACTTAAAAATTTGCGTAAATAATTCCCTAGCAAATAATTTGCGTCGGGGCAAATTTTATTATACATTTCTTTGTCCAGATTGCAGATTTATAAATGAAGTAGGCTGATTTTTTTTAAGCCAAAATTTTTTTGATATAACTCAACAGAAACAGCATCGATGATCACAAAAAATAATTGAATAATAGTTTTATGCTTCGGAGCTGCATATTTATGGGCACTCGAGCAAAAAGCAGCAGTCACTTTGCATTTTGAGAAGGGTTTGATTCCCACGCCATTCGGGCCTTCGTCCCGGAACCGACGCCATGTCCAGCACAGTGCCCAAGGATTCAGTCAAGGAACAGTCAACAGTTACAACTTCAACAAGAAACATCCCAACAGCTACAACAACAGCAAGTGGTTGAGATAGCTCGGGTTCTCGCAGTATGTTTTTCATCAGGCAAGAATATACACTCAGAGAAAAATGGCATAGTAAAAACTAATACAATCATATTTAATTTTACTAAGCAGTTTTCGTATTAAAATCAACTAATTGCTCTTTTGATTTAAATATAAACACATTTAATGACCAAATTTTGTTTGCCTCTTATAAATGAACAATATGCGGAATTCGAACTGAGAATTACAAGTGGTATCATGTTTTTAGTGCAAGTAGTGTACTAGACGCTTTGCCACCAGCGCGGAATAGCTCAACCGGTAGAGAGAGACAGCCTTCCATTCCGAGTTCGAATCCCATAGTAAGTAAACATTTTTAAATTTAATCTCTATTATAAATTATTGCTTTTCAGAGCCCAACTGGTTGGTAGTGGCTCCAATGGGATTCCCGCTCTTGATTCAGAACAAACCAAATGGATACACAAAATGGATATATAGAATGGAATATAAAAATTTTAATATTTTTATATTTAAATAAAAATTTTCATATTAAAAAAAAATTAAGTGTAACACACTTTATATTTACGAATTTCATATTTAACGCTAAATCAATGGTGAAAATATTAAATTCAAAGTGAAAATCTTAAAATTTTGTCGGTGCTGTGTAGAAGAATTTATGTATTTTGAGATTTAAGATAAGAAACGCGCAATACAATGTTTTGTATATTGACGCTGAGATGAATGGTCGGATTTCTTATGGGCAAGTTTTGCGTTAAACTTCCTTGTATGGAGGCCTGGTCTCTAACTGTTTCAGCTTTCCCGAAGACACATATTTGCCTCAGCGTGAGATTGCTGTTCAATACGTGATGGTGGCCGATTATTCTTTTACTTTAGCCAAAGGGTATTTATTTATAAAAAACACCGTACTTTTGCAGCATGATTTCCCAGATCTCTACACTTATGGATGGTATTTCTTCGTACTGACGATCGATCACAACATCTTCCCCCCCCCCCGCAACATAAATATGTAGAGAAGTTATCGCTGAAATCACAGACGATTTTAGCTATTGAAATAAATCATTTGTGAAATAATCATTCGTCTTGTCGTTTATTATTCCCTTGCAAAGGGTATTATTATTTTGCCCAGAAGTTTGCAACGCATAGAAATATTCATTTCCGACCCTATAAACTAGTAGTAGTAGTAGTATGTTGTTTTTATTGAGTAAAGGTAAAATATCAACAGAGTTATTACATAGTTTTGCTGGCTTTACAATAATAAAAACGGTGAGTGTTATACAACAATGGTTTATTTAAAACCGTCAGTTGATACTTGTTGTATTTTCTATGTTATTATAAATATTTTTTGTCTGAGAGTCGTCTTTTATTTGACTACTCCACCCACCTGCCCCGTTCGTCACGAGATAGTGGATCTTCCGTCAATGAGGGCGGCTCTACAGACTATTTTGGGAAAATAAAAATAATAAAATAAAAAATCAAAAATTTTCGTTTACAATTTGTCTCCGATATTTTGTGGCTTCTGCTAAAAGGATGCTGAGGTGCACCAATTTTCACCATTTAAAATGCTTTGCAGTTCAAACTCGGTTAAAGTGATGCGATAGAAGTGCTGATATCGCACCTCTTCAAGATAGACAAGTACCGATAAAATGTTCCGGACATTTTCCTTTCGCGCACAGGATTCATCCCTATAAACTATATATTCTTGATCAGCGACGAGCTGAGTCGATTGAGCTTTGTCCGTCCGTCTGTCTGTTTCTACGCAAACCAGTCCCCTCAGTTTTAAAGCTATCGAGCTGAAACTGAAACATCCCACAGGATCGGATGACTATAGCTGCCAGAGGAACTTTCGGTCGTAAAGGGGGTTTTAGTGAGAAAAGCTTTTTCGTTGTTAATGTTAACGTCTCCTAACTGAGCGATCAATTAATATTATATGCTATCCCGCAGATTTATAAAAAATGCTTTCAAATTCTTTAATATATTAAGGTATAATTATTGTTGAAACGAACCGATATCTTGGGTTCTGAGCAGGTTTGGTTTAAAACCGGACTGTTATCCTAATCCAACAAGCTAAGATCTTCATTAATTGCATGCACGGGGCAACAACCCCACTCATAGTCAAGAGCCCACAGACTAGTAGCAGGAATACATTGGAAGAGATTTCGATAAATAACAAATGAGCTTGGAAAGACTGCTTAAATCCGTATTTATATAATGAACAATATTTAATTGTACAAATTGTAATTTTTGCACGCACAAATTCTTAGATTCGGCATTAAATTGCTAAACTTAAAAAACAGGAATTAAACAAAAAGGTTAAATTAAATTTTTGCGCTTAAAAAGCTTTATGTAATCAGCACATTTTTAAAATTAGATGTCTTAATTAGAGTTCTTCCTCATGTTTATAGCCAAGGCACGTATATTACTCATAAACTGGGATAAATTATGCGTTTACCTGTAATAGTTGAGTATTTGCGTAAACACACCGGGATGACGATCAAAGAAATATTCATTCAGCACCGGATCATAGTTGGCCAACGCTTCGGTCAGTCGTGAGAGACGCGTTGCGGGTATTTTCTTGAGCGTGGCCTTGTAGGTTTCATATCTGCAAAAGACCAAAAAAGGAAGGCAAGCATTTGCATAGAGATTAGTGGCCAGTGAGTGTGTGCGCATCGAAATAATCTAACAAATTGCTTAAACCATAACTTCCTTAATGCTGCGTGTGTGTGTTTGTTTGCCCTGTTTTTTTGCGGTTGGGTTTCAAGGGTTAAAAGTGAGTGATAAACAAAAAAACACAGCGGAAAAAAGGCAAAAGTGTAAGCAAAGTCCAGTCATAAGCCATTTGCATATTTTGTTGCTGACCCTTTTTTTGTACTAAGCTTTGCAGAGTGTTTTTTCTTTTGGCCAACATAAAGTGGGTCACGTTACTGGAATTTGTATAGGGCATTGAATGGCATCTATAAATTTGAATGTTTGCATAAGACAGGACAGCGCATTAGCAAGGGCAAATATATGAAAATTAATGGATTTTCTATCATTGTTGTTATTGAAGTGGGGGTTGGGAGTTTGTCTTTCAATTTAAAGGACCAAACAATGCATTAGCCGCAATAATTGAGACCAAAACAAAAATTAAAAGCAAACAAATATGAAAATGAAAAACCATTAGTAAGGTTAAAGCAAAGTATTTACAAATACTCGTTGGGCTCTTACACTCTTTAGGCTGATTTTTCTATTTCTCTTCAATTAGGTTTAAAATAATCTTAAGACTTTTTTAAAACATTTTTGTTGATAGATGTACCTATTCTCTAACTTATTCTGTCTGTACAAGTATGTTGTTTTAGCCATTAAGTCATTAACCAAATATGTATCTTGCCTCAGCCCAACTTAATTTACTTAATCATCCCATAAAAAAAAACAACAATTTACGCAGCTGCCGCCCACAAAGCGTAATTAAATTCAATTGAAGTAATTTCCAGCAAATTTGTTTTAAATTTCATTTTCCCATTTATAACCCAAACAGGCACAGCCAGCCAAGAGGCTGGCCAAATCAGTGCATTAAACTTTATGCGCGCGTTGACATTTAAGTGCTGGACTGCTGCTGAGCTGGCTTGTCCATGTGCAATTGATTTTTTTCTTTTGTTGTTGTTGTGTGTGTTTCGAGCATTAAATATTTTATTCGGCTGAGGACAGAATCATCATCAATAACATGGGACCAACACCACCACCACCACCGCCGCCACATAACAATTGGCATTAAGGTTTATTGGACGGCTGCTGGCATTCTGCTGTTTGACGATGGTAATTGGCCATGGCAGTAGCACAAATGTTTGTGAATTGCAACCATTTTGGAAGTACAACATGCATTGAATTAGTTTTCGGTAGCGGAATTTTGTGTGAGTTTGACAGACGTGGTTAAGGATTTCAATTTTGCGAATGAAATAAATTAAATATGTCTGATACGATTACGGATAGCAGCCGAAAAGTATACAATGGATAATTATCAGAAAGCTTTAGAGAGAGAGAGAGAGAGAGTGACAGACATAGTGGGAGAGAGTCTATAAACTGATAAAAATTACTTGATATGTTAAGAGAAATGGACAACACTTTTTATCTAATCTTGCTTTAACTAAAGCATTTGCCAAGGAATTAATGTTTGTGGTAAACAAATTTCAGAACACAATTAGCAAATTATGATTATTTGAAAATGCTGATAAACCAAAAAAATATTATAAAGTTTTCCAAATATGTATTTAATTTCGTTGGCTCATAATCATATACTAATGTCTCAATAAATTGTTGTCAAAAGGGTTAGAGCATGGTATAATTAGACAAGGTGAAGTCATTACAGTAGGCTGACTCTTTTTGGGGTACCAGTTGAATGGTGAAAATTACTCAGTAGCAAAGGGATGTCGTAAAGTGCCCAAAAAACGGCGCCCTCAATGGGCCTAAAATCAATTTTGGCGATTTGTTCGTGCTATTTTTGTTTATGCTCGAATTAGAACCGCCATTTATCGCATTTTAATTGTTTATCGATATACTATGGATTTGCTTATACATATTTTACTTGTTTGCTCACCACTAATTCAAAATTGGCGTCCTATTGTGAAATTGATAAAGCAATGCTCTCCGAATTAGAGGTGGAGAACTATCGATAATCTGCACCATCGATAGTCAGCGATAGTATTTTCAAAACCATCGATAACTATCGATAGTTTTCGATAGTATGTTAACTAGAACATTAAATTCCAAAAACTACAAGTTTTTAAAAAACTATAAGTTTTTTAAATAAAAATCCATCAAAAAATTTAACAGAATAGATAACATTTCCATTATTTCTTTTTCAAGATCCTTATCCTATTAGGTAAATCACATTTCATTTGAAATATTGTTAAACTAGAAAATAAAGAAGATAAGTTTCATATCAAATTGGATTTCAATAATGTCTCTTATCTTTCTTTCTTTCTTAGCCAAAGATTTTTATTTAAAAAGAACAACATTAATGGGCTCATTCAGCAGATAATTTCGATTTACGAATTGTGGGTCTAATGATTATGTGATTGCCGATTGATATGGGCACATTTGACAATCATTTTTGTTGAAAAGGAATAGAACATAAAAAAGAATTTCAAGATACTGATGCAAGGTCAAGTTCATTTGTGTGAGTTGTTTTTCTGTTGATAAAAAGTACTAAAGCCATAGGATATCTTTAAGTCTGCTGTCAATTCAGCTGAGATTCATCAGCAATTCCAAGTCAGTAATCGCAAATCAAAATTATCTGCTGAATGGTCCCACATTTTTTGCTTTCAGGCTCGGGTAAATTGACAGGTACAGGTACACATAAATATTTCATCATTAACATTTTAAGAAGGGTCCGTTTAGTTG
Source organism: Lordiphosa stackelbergi (assembly GCA_018904235.1). NCBI lineage: Eukaryota > Metazoa > Arthropoda > Insecta > Diptera > Drosophilidae > Lordiphosa > Lordiphosa stackelbergi. Next base: position 7,230 of record JAEIFU010000852.1, read on the forward strand.
TTGAATAAGCAACTTTAAGTATCCTGTGATAAACAGATTCTAGATACATTGTTTTTTTTCCATTCGAAAGTAAGTTAAATTCGAATTGGAATGCAGTATTTAGTGAGATATAGTAGATTGACGAGCTCGTTTTCAAAGAGCATTGATAAAACATTTGAATCAAGTTTGGAATTTACCCACGTCGGAAACATATACATACGCTTATCTGGATGATGCTTGATTATCTGGATGTTGCTTGATTATTTTAAAATTTATTACAATATTCGGAAAGCTGCAGCTGCCAAATGCGCTCATTTTTGTGGGGCGTGAAGCAGACAGACAGACGGACGGACGGACAGACGGACGGACAAAGCTTAATCGACTCAGCTCGTCATGCTGATCAAGAATATATATACTTTATGTGGTCGGAGATGATTCCTTCTATGCGTTGCAAACTTCTGGGCAAAATTATAATACACTTTTCAAGTGTATAAAAACGAAAAGTTCAGAAAAACGCTACCGACATAGAGCTTGACAAATATTTGGCCTATCCAGCAGCTCCTGGCACACATATTTTAGAATTCTGGAAAAATGCATGGGACTTAAAATACCTTCCCAAATTAGCTCGGACCATTCTGGCTATTCCCGCCAGTTCGTCTACGAGCGAAAGGCATTTTTCAACATCGGGCCATGTTTTAAATGAAAAACGCACTAGGCTAAAAAAGCTCGAATTTAGAAAAAATTTTATTTTTAAATAAAAAATATGACATACTTTGTTTTTATTAAATACATAACAATATTCATGTATGTATACCTTAATAAATATGTACTTATATATATCTATAAATTGCATAATCACTGTTGGTTAGGGGAGACGACCATAACCCAAATGTATCCAGAGAGAGCGAACAGCTGACCAAAAAGTATCTAGAGAGCGTAAATGAGAGCGAACAGCTGACAATTTTCTGACAGAAGCGGTGTCGACTGAGCAACCTTTCTCTCTAATATTCTTTGCCCCATGTCTTTTTCATATCAACTGATACCTCTCTCATGGTGAATTTCTGACGACTCTACCTTGTTAATTATACCATGGGTAAGAGTATTTAGCATTCAAAAGATTCAAAAATATTGGACAAAATAACACGAAGAATAAGGTTATAAGCAGATCCTTACAATTTGGGTCTCCAGAATAGTTAGCGGGGCATATTTTTTTTTGGATTGGAATGGAAGGGAGGGCACTATTATTTATCAGCGCAACAACCAGTGCTGCCAACTCTTCGGGACATAAAAAAGCTAAGCAAGACTTTGAAAAAAGCTAGAAATAGCTAGAAAATTTTGTTGGCAGCTATAAAAAACGCTAAAATAGTAAAACGATATTTATACACTTGAAAAGTGTATTATTATTTTGCCCAGAAGTTTGTAACGCATAGAAGGAATCATCTGCGACCGCATAAAGTTATATATATTCTTGATCAGCATGACGAGCTGAGTCCATTAAGCTTTGTCCGTCCGTCTGTCCGTCCGTCCGTCTGCCATGGAAAGTGGGTTTTAGTGAGAAAAACTGTTTTGTTCTCAATATTACCGCTCTCAAACACGGTCATGGGTAATATTGAATGTTTTTAAGTTGATCTGCAAAGTTTGGTCGAAGTCGCTAACCAATGAGACAAGCTTTTTCAAGTGTATCAAAACTTCGACACAGACGAAGTTAGCTTTGGCTTTCTCGTTTTTATTGATTTAATCCAATATTTTTGAAAACTTCTTAAGTTCGTCAATCATATCGGCTTTGGCAGCTAAGCTTATGTAGGTCTGATTGGTTCCTATCTTTTTTTAAGCATGCTGCTGGCACATCCTAATGACAGCATTTGTCTTTTCGGCGTAGTCCGTGTCTACAAATATGAAATTAAATGTTTAGTTTTGAGTCAAAACTTTTGGCATTGTTCATTTGACTAAAGACTCATTCTACCTCTGCGTTCGACCATGGTAGCGATAAAAGGCTTAGTGCAAATGATGTCAGTGCCGAAAATCTATTATTTTCTGCTGCATCTACGTAGTTGGACCACTCGCGTATTGTAACATAATTTCTTCCATATTGGTTGATTCCACCTTAAAGTGCTCGAGGATGTGCACGATTTCCGCCTTCTTGGCACATAATATTTTGGCGATGGAAAACCAATCAACTTACTGGAGGATTTCAAAATGTTCTGGCAATCTGAAATAATGTATAATTTAATAAAAAACGAGAAAGGCAAAGCTAACTTCGTCTGTACCGAAGTTTTGATACCACTTGAAATAGCTTGGCTCAACGGTTAGCGACTTCGACCAAACTTCGCAGATCAGCTAAAAAACATATTCCGAGACCGTGGCGAAATGGAACAAAATACAGTTTTTCTTCCTAAAACCATTTTTGAACGAACATTTGTTTGAGCTAAGAAGTAGTACGATGGTTGTTCTGTTTTCGACTCTGAAAGTTTCAGCTCGATAGCTCCAAACTGGGACTAGTTCGCGTAGAAACAGACACGACACCGACGGGACGGACGGCAGACGGACGACGCTTAATCGACTCAGCTTTCATGCTGATCAAGAATATATATACTTTTGTCGGAGATGATTCCTTCTGCTTGCAAACTTCGGCCAAATTATAATAATTAGTGTATAAAATTATAGTTATGTTCTTCTAACCATCTGCTCTTATTTTCAATATCGTTCGAGATTTATTCCTTATACTCTTTGAGCTGCCAAATAGCAATCGGGCTTATCAAAATGTTCAAAATCGTTTTTTAAAGTATCAATATCCAAATTTGGGGGAATGAATTTGGATTTTAATGAATTTATCGCCTATAGGGTCATTCTTTTTTATAAACCGAACAGAAAATTTTTTTTTAATTTGTCAACATCACAAGATCGGACGTCTTTATATAGCTGCCATACGAATGTTATGATTAATTGCATTTGTTGTGGATTAGGTTGACCAGAGTTTTGAAAGTATATTATACCACAACCAAATTCAGCATTTCTATGGCAGCTCAGATATAGAGTCCGATCTGTGTGATGTGGACAATTTTAAAAGTTGTAATATAAACCATTGCAAGTTTCAGTCGTGAGCTTTGAAACTGACTGAGTGCAACGCATTCTTTAGGGCAACTTTTATTTGTTTATAACTTCAAAAATTCATAACTTTTAAACTATAAAAGTCTCCATCTTTTGAAAACACCAAAATTTAGTTACGTTTAGACATAAATTTTATGTTGAAGCTATATCAAGGTTAAATGAAAAATTATAAATAATTAACAACTATTTTTAAATAATTTAAAAATGATAAAACTATTATTTGAGTAGCTATAGTAAAATACTTTTCACCAGTATCAATTTGCCGGCCAATGAATCCGCTGGTCTAGCGGGAAAATAGCTTAATTGGCAGCACTGACAACAACTTCAACGACCAACTAATCCACTCTACTTGGTTCATTGAAATCTTTCCGAAAAACACAGAACAAATTTTTTCGGGCTTGACTAGAATCGAACCCTTCTGCACTTAATGTACAACGTAACGAATGGAGTGCTATCACATTTTGCCATTGCCTACTTTTGTAGCTTCTCTTCTAATTTGCTACTTACACTATTTTGTGTGGTTTTTGAGTTGAATTAAATAAAGCACCATTCAAACACTTTGTACGAAGTTTTGACCGACTTTCTCACTTCTTTTGAATATAAAAGCTGTCAATCTCTTAATATTGGCGAAATTTTTGAATGCATATGCCCCCGTTTATACTCTTAGCATAGACTACTTTCAATCTAACCAGGACCGATTTGCTCAATTTCATAAAAAAGTTTGTCATCAGCACAATCTTACTAAAACATTTTTATGCACGTTCGCTCTAACTATTAATTAGTTATTCTGAAGAGCAGCCAGCCATTTGCTTCAATGTATGATTTTTGTTGTATTTGATTTATTTTGTAGCTGATTGCTGTTTTGATTCGAGCTTAATCACCGGATAAATTTGATTTGTGTTTTGAAATTTTTGATTGCCGCTTAATTAAACTTGACAATCATGATTCTTGAAAAGAAATCGAACTGAATAACGATTGCTAACACTTGCTGCCAGCATCCAAATTTTAGTTCTCATTGGCGTGTTCACCGCATACACCAATCATCTAACAAAAATCATCAATCAAAAAAAAAAAGTGTTAGCCTGCTGGTGAACGAGTTTGATAGAATTTTTAGGCAACAGAGTTATCGATATATTTTTGCTGGCGGAAGGTTTGAAATTTTGACAACAAACAGCTTAATATAATTAAGAACTGACTACTAAATATTTAGGACCGTCGTCACTAGCACCAACTGCTCCAGGAATTCCCCTTGAATTTTCCTTAAGGCTATGTTAGTCATTAAATGTTTGTTGTAAGCCCGGCCCCGGCGAAAATGTGCACATAAAATAGAAAATACGATAGCCAAATCCACAAAGTGGCAATGGGCTAAGAGCATAGGTGGGTAATAAGGACAATTCGTTCCTGTCCCGCCACGATCCCGACCACGGCTGTCCCGTCCCGAACCCGACCAACAAAATTTATTCAAATCGTCGCGCGTTCTGGGTCCCGCTGGAATCCCGTCGCGAGCCCATCTCTACTATGAGTTCTTAACGATGCAGGACATCATAAAATAATCCAAAATTTGTTCATTCTATATTTTTGTACTGTCCCAACTACTTAAGCTGGGCAATGGCAAACAAGATGAGTAATGTCGCTGTGAGCGACTCCCAAGCCCGCTGCAGCCTGCTAATAAGGCAGTGACCCGTTATCCCACCAAGTAAGATTTTTCCCTTTCGGTTAGAGGACCACACCCTAGCTACCAGGCGCCGGGTTTCTTCCTTTTCTAGATTGATCCTGCCTAGGTATGACAAACTGTTATGAGGTGTCCATGTACCCAGATGAGGTGGTTACTAGCGTACGCAGGCCTTCTCCTTTTGAGTGGCGGCTTTCCTCCTCCTGCGCAACAACCAGTAGAGCCTTGCACGAATTTCCGTGAGCTCTGGCGAAACCACATCCTCTGTCATTTCATTTATTAAAAACAAGGTTTTCACATTCATTTTGCATTTCTTTTCTAATGGTTTGTTTACCCTTTCTTCTAAATCATAACAACTTCTAACACTTTTTTTTTGTTCCATCTAACCTCACGATACCTGTGCGATGCCCTTCACCGCACAATCTAACAAATAGTCGTTTTCTCATCGTTTTGCCTAACACGCTTGTGCAGGAGTATTCAGCAGAGAATCTTTAACAATCGTAAATCGCTAGTTGGAACTGGCCCAATGATCCCTCACCAGTAATGACGAGCAATTATCACTCCTGGCTTGTAGGGGCCAAACACATTTCGCTGGAAGCCGAGTCTTGTGCCAAGACAGCAAACCACTTTTCAGTCGCTCGCCAGCGGTCGAAGAAGTAGATCAGAGCTGGTTAGCATCAATTTAATTTCGAACACCAATACACGCCCTCTTTTTGGGCTCGTTTTTTTTTTGACAAACGCTGCAACTCTTTTTTTCTAAAATATTTGGCACCAATTGACATGTGTTCCCTATTGTGCGAATGTCAAAATACGTGGTATCCAAAGCGAACGTCTCTTCTACAAATGTCTAAGGATGCCACTATCGGACGTTGTGTCACATGTCGATCTTGTATTATCAAAATTGCAGAACAAGGATTTTTAGTTTCACGTCAATGGATATTGAACGACCATTTCATTGTACGGGTTTTTTTTTACAATTGCGAAGCAATTCAATCATTCTTTCCAGTCTTCAGAATCCGCATCGAGAGTGGTAATAAATTATTGCAAGTAAATCGGAACAAATGTACCTAACTGCCTATATTCAAATACGGAAAATCATATCAAAATATGACCAATTTTGTATTTGTTTGTCGATAAAACATTCCAATCAATACCCATCATATTTCATCTTTCTCAATGAGAAATTCTCATACAAATGTTTCACATTTGAAATATTTCTACTTTGGTTGTTTTCGTATTCCGTTGTGTCAGCTGTCAACAACTCTTAGAAATTCTGTTAATTCTTCACTCCCTCAGCTCTCTCAAGAGCATTCTCTTGAGCATCGTATTTATATACTTATGCATTATCAGCGCTCAACGGAATCCCACCTCTGCTCGCTCCCAGTGTTTTTGCTTGAGTTGAAATTCACTCAGTTGTTTGACGACTGCCGAGCAGTTAGCAGGCGTTTCTGCTTTCCAGTTATAGAAGCCTTTTTATTTTTATTTTTCCATAAAACTCAAAGTAAATAAAATGCAGCGCGTTTTGAAAACCGGCGCCTTGTTGCGGGCTCAGAGCAAAAACTTTGCTGCTGCTTTTGCAAATTACTCGTCGATGCCTTCACCCCAGACCACACCAGAAGTGCTATACACGGGGGTGAGTACGTGCAAAATTCAAAATACTTGAGCGTGTTATCAAAAGAAAGAATGAAACAACAATTATATGGGCTGTGATAGTGGAAGAGAAGAGAGCACAAACAATTTTTGTTTGCTTGACCTTGAGAAAGAAACTGCAGATGATTTGGCAAAATCAACCCCATTTAGACAACTTGCTTAGACTCTATGAAAATACTCAACACTCATACACTTCCATATTCATTAAACCATTTGGCTTAAGCTCTTACCCATATGTTTATTAGTTGGAAAAAAGTGGTCGAAAGGAGATTAAACAGCCTTAGCAAACTGCAAATACCGGCAAGAAAAATAAAATAGACAAAGGCAACCGCAAAAAAATTATGTACTCTTATGTATATGGATCGCGTACTCAGTTGCCGGCTGTTTTTGTTGTGTTTTTTCCGCTATTTTGTCGTTCGCTTTGCTGTTATGTCACTTGCCCCTCCCCGACGCTTGTTGAACCAGACAAACACATTTCGCTCTCTGTCGATTTCTTGGCTCGTTTCTCAAATACGTTTGCCGCGGTTTGCCTGCAAATTAGCATAATTTGTGGTTTTTTTATGTGAATCAATTAAAACATTTGTTAATATTTTGTTTAAATTGTGAATGGTTGAAGAAATGAAATGGAAACTTTATTTATTTGATTAGTTCTATGGGAGGCTACCAAAGATTAGCAAAATTTTAATGCAACGTCCTAAACAATACAGAAAAGTTTTTACAAATTAAATTTTGGACTTAAATTGGAATTTATTTTTCCAATATTTTCTAACAGTTTTCCCTAAAATAAAAATTTTTCTGTATTAGAAAAAACAAAATTCGGGATTGTATTTAAAGCAGACATTTCTTAAGCAACTCTTAGAACTGTCGCTGGCAAAATTTAAAATATTGCTTTAGGAAAAAGTTCACATTATGTTGATTAGACAAGAATCAGTTTTAGAATTGAAATGTTTGCACCAATCCATACTAATGAGAATTGGCAAGGTGGTGGGGTGAGTGTATGTATGTATATGTGAACTGAACGATCAGAGTAATGAACCGCAATCAAATGCTTATCAAGCCCATTGGGGAGTGGCTTGGGTAAATAATCGTCTTTCATTACAAGCCATTATAGCAATATGAGATTTAAGTGAAGTGGTTTGAGTATTTATTAATAATGTGTTAACCCCCATTTCAGCTTTTTATCAACAATGAGTGGCACAAGAGCAAAACTGGTGAAACGTTTGGCACCATCAATCCGGCCACAGAACAAACCATTGCCGAAATTCAATGTGGTGGCAAGGAGGATGTTGATATTGCAGTCAAGGCAGCTCGTCAAGCATTCAAGTAAGTGTGTAAGATTATTGATTTTATAAGTACTTACATACACGAAACCAGAGTTATGTATTTAAGTGCATTTGACATTTATCACAGGGTGGTGTCGAATATATATGTTTAGTTTAACAGCAGATATTACATAATGGCCAACCACAGTGACCTAAACATCTATTTGTACTCTGAAGAAGGTAGTACAGTTACAGCTACTTTACCTTTATTAAGAAACTTATCAGAGTTTTTATACCCTTTCAAAGGGTATTATAATTATGCCCATAAGTTTGCAACGCATAGAAATATTCATTTCCGACCCCATAAACTATATATATTCTTGATGGTGACATGACAAAACGCACACGGACATAAGGCCCATATGAAAAATATCGATCACTACTTTGATATATACATAATTCCACATTTTTCTGGGCCTTTTGACCGGACATAAAGCCCATGGGTGTAATGTCCGTATTCCAATTTAAGTGACATTAAATACACAGTGCTGAATATAAAATTAAACAAATTTATGCTTTCCACAGAGTGTTTAAAATTATGCTCCTTTAAAATGGACATAGAAATTCTGTCCCATATTGGGCACTTGAGCCACGGTCACACCGGCAGGGCTGAAAAGGCACTAATAGTAGGTTGGCAGTGCTTCTCCACTCTGCTGTTTATTAGTGGTATTCATTAAAGCAATTTAGATTTGGTTTAGATTTCGTTTAAGGCTTTAACATTGATTTAATTGAGGCTCCTGAACAGCTGTTAGTGAGAAAGAACATCTGACTGACAAGGAAACAAAGCAAATTATCTGGGAGGCCTATGAGCAAAAATGCAGGCGGGTTTCTTTCCGTAAATACAAATAAAATTCGAAATTTTTGTCTTTTGGAAATGTATGAGAAGTGAAACTTTATTTGAATATTAATTGACTCTAATCGCCTGAACAGGTTGCGATGCGGTGACTGCATTTTAGTCTCTACTTTGATAACCTCCTCGGCCACAGCGCCTCCAACAACAGCAACGGCTGGGGATATCTGAGCAAAGAGTATGTCCAATTCCTCTTTACGAAGGGTAGATCATCACGGATGGTCTGTACCAGTTAAAGTCCCTAGTTTTGTAACTGGGATCGCTTTGATGGTAAGATCGAAATTGCTGAAGAATCCGAAGCACAACTATGTCACATCTAAGTCCAGCCATGCCGAAAAGGCTGGATACTGCACTTTACGTTGTAGTGCTTGGACACCGTTTCGTAGTTAACCTTCTCCTTGGGTTTTGAGTTTATCTTGTACTTGAGGGTCTCGCGTGCAGCCCTGGAAAAGTCTTCCTCTGTGACCAGCCTGTCGTTGCTTTTGCTATTCCAAGCATTTTTGACTCTGTCCACTTTAGGCCGCTGATATGCAAGAGACAGCTAGTTCGTTTTCAAATTAAAGCGCCATATTTCTGGCTATAATTTCAGACTTTTTATTAAACTGGGCAAAAAGTCCGACGAGATGTGCGCCTTATGTCCGATTATAATGTGGACATAAGGCCGATAACATTTATAAATTTAATTTCGATGCATACTACGATTAATTTTGATATGGGCCTTTTGTCCGTGTGCGTTTTGTCATGTCACCATTCTTGATCAGGGCGACGAGCTGAGTTGATTAAGCTTTGTTCGTCAGTCTGTCTGTTTCTACGCAAGCTAGTCTCTCAGTCTTAAAGCTATCGAGCTGAAACTTTGCACGGATGACTATATCTTATAGCAGCCATATGCTACAGTCATCCAATCCGGCCGACTCCGACAAATGTGCAGCGTATTTGTACCAAAAGACTACGTGCAAAGTTTGGTTAAGCTGACGGAGGAAATCCCTGCGTTTATACGGACATACAGGACCGGCTTAAGATGAAGTTTTTTAAGCATATAAATGAAGAGAATATTTCTCACACAACAACAATCTCAAGAAATAGAAAGAGAAAACCAATTATTGTGTATGTATGCTCTGATGTATACGAAATCATTCGTCCCCCACAACAAAGTCGACTCTGACATATTTGTTGTTGTGTTCGATTTTGCAAAAGAAAATTGAAAAGATACGAAGTTGTTGTGGCAACATTCCTTAGTTTCTGCTTAACGTGAGCGCTTAAACGCACTCCCAGCAAACAATTTCATATAAAAATACACGTTTTGTAAGCGTTCAAATATAAGCAAAACGCTTATAGAACGCTGCTGTGACATTTATAAAACGCATCAAAGTAAGCGTTTTATAATCAAAACGCACCCATCTTTATAAGCCTAAAAAAGTCGCTTGCAAAACATGTTTTATAATTCATTTTTATACGCTTTCCGCAAGCTTTGTAAATACGGTTAAAAAACACGTATTGTAAATGAAATAAGAAAGCGCTTTAAATAATTATTTTGTAAGTTTTCTGGATGGTTATTTTTATTATTTAAAAATTAAAATTAAATTCAATTAGCGTTTTCCCTGCTTTTAAGGGAAAAACAAAGTCCTCTTCCTTGCCTCCATTTAAATATGACAGTGAAAGTCTTTGCAATAGAATTTAAATATAAATGTAAATAGTTGACTTAAAACTGCAAAAAAGCATTGTTACGAATGGCAGTGGCGACAGTGAAGGCTCGAATGCATGTCTTTTCCGCAGTAAATTTCCTTGCACTTGAGATTGACAATCGTATATAACCTGCTTCTTTAATTTTTTCCTAATATTATTGCTGGTGACATTAAATTAATTTAAGGCCGCACTTACTTTTTTAAAGAAAATTGTTCACTAGTTAACTCTTCAAGAAAGACAACGAGAATGAGATACATGTTTTTTTCTTGCCTTTGCTCAAGGTTAACTTTTTTTTGCCTGCCTTGCCAGCTGCAGCTGCGTAGCATGGCAAGATCTGAAGTTTTGAGAAGAGAGCGAGAGAAAGAGAGAGTGAGTACGAAATTTCTCTCGGTCACCGAAACGACATGCGCAAATAGCTTACTATAGCAAGTGTTTTGTAAATGTCGTAGGCTGCCGTACGATAACGCTTACAAATGCAAACTTACTTTAAGCTTGGTTTGTAAAAAGTTTGCTAAATTGGTGGCTGGGCTGGTATTTCAATGCGCAAATCAACAACAAATGCAAAGCGTGCACTTAGGCTGTGGGCACCCCTAATATAAATTTATAGGTCTGCCAAAATGTGTAATCTTTGAAAGATACAGCCTTTCGATTTATGTTTTCATACTTCATGATATTCTTTCTTATGAAATTTTCTTTAGGCTCGGCTCTCCATGGCGTCGTATGGATGCCTCAGAACGTGGTCGTTTGCTTTACCGCCTAGCTGATCTTATGGAACGTGATCGGGTTTACTTGGCTGTAAGTGTTTTCAAACAGAAAGAGCTAAAATGGCAAAACTAATTTCCTTTCATCTTCATCTTTTTAGAGCCTGGAGACCCTGGACAATGGCAAACCCTATAGCATGTCGTATAATGTGGATCTACCCATGGCCATTAAGAATCTGCGCTACTTTGCCGGCTGGGCCGATAAGAATCATGGCAAGACCATTCCAATGGATGGTGAATTCTTTACCTACACACGACACGAGCCAGTGGGCGTTTGCGCTCAGATTATACCCTGGAATTTCCCCATACTCATGATGGCATGGAAGCTGGGTCCAGCTTTGTCCACGGGCAATACAATTGTCCTCAAGCCGGCCGAGCAGACTACATTGACAGCGTTGTATATTGCCCAATTGGTGAAGGAGGCTGGCTTCCCAGAGGGCGTGGTCAATGTGGTGCCTGGCTTTGGTGCGACTGGAGCTGCTCTGGCCAATCATTGTGATGTGGATAAGGTGGCATTTACGGGCTCCACTGATGTGGGCAAGCTAATCCAATTGGCTTCGGGAAATACAAATTTGAAGAGGGTCACCTTGGAATTGGGTGGCAAGTCACCTAATATCATCCTGGCCGACTCGGATATGGACTATGCTGTGGAGACGGCTCACTTTGGTCTGTTCTTTAATATGGGTCAGTGCTGTTGTGCGGGCTCGCGTACCTTTATTGAGGATAAGATTTACGATGAGTTCGTGGAGCGATCTGCGGAGCGGGCCAAGAAACGCACAGTGGGCAATCCCTTCGATTTGAACACCGAACAGGGTCCTCAGATCAGTGAGGAGCAGATGGAAAAGATTTTGGGTCTAATTAAGACAGGCAAGCAGCAGGGAGCTAAACTAGTGGCCGGTGGCAGTCGCCCCGAAGATGTTTGTGGTTACTATGTGGAGCCCACAGTGTTCGCTGATGTCAAGGATGACATGACCATTGCCCGTGAGGAGATCTTTGGTCCGGTGCAGCAATTGATACGCTTCAAGAAGTTGGATGAGGTGATAGAACGCGCCAATAACTCGGATTATGGTCTGGCAGCGGCTGTGTTCACTAAGGATCTGGATAAGGCCAACTATATTGTGGGTGGACTGAGAGCTGGCACAGTCTGGGTGAATACATATAATGCTTTATCAGCTCAGGCTCCATTTGGTGGCTATAAGATGTCCGGCCATGGACGTGAGAACGGTGAATATGCCCTGTCCAATTACACGGAGGTCAAGAGCGTTATTGTCAAGGTGGCACAGAAGAACTCTTAGGCACCGCAAAAATTACTCGATCTATATTTCTATTAAGAAGATCAATTGAATATATGAACATAGCCAGTTCTTGTATTTTGTTTGCATTTGGCTAATGATTTAATGAGATAAACAACTTTTTGAAATAAACCAAAATATGTAAAAGGAAGTGAACTATATATTTTATGAACAACAACAAAATCAAGATTGGGTTCTTAGAGTTATTTTAAAATTTTTTTATGAAATTGGAGAAGTTTTTGAAAGCCGTTATATTTGGATGCACAAGCGCAAGATTCCGAGCGCAAACGCACATCAGTATCCCAGCTGAAACCTTGAAGAACTGCTTATGTACAGATTCAATTTCATCTTGGTGAGTTAAGCAGCTAAAGCAGCCAGGGCTAGAAATGTAACAGGTGGCCTTCCTATTTGGGAGAAAAAGGCACACACACATAGCACCCATAGCAGGTGTCCAATTTTAAACTTCTTCAAACTGGTAAGGATCCGGGGATGCGGTTCAGTGCTTTCCCGAGATTTTAAACCATAGGGTTAGTTGACAACAATTGAACTGTAGTTTCGGTTTCCGCTTAATATAATATCATCATGCCTGTTCCCAATAAAAAATTGTTCTTATTTCTTCGCACCAAGATAATTAACCAAGGCTAAAAACCCCTGAAATTTCGGAGAAGGGTGCAGGGACTCGAACCCGATGAAAATTCCAAAATTCTCGTGCATTTTCTTTTACTTATCGAACTTAAGTTTTTGCTTTGAAGCTTGATTCACTGATTCTTAGATCGCTGAAACATCTTTTGTTTAAAAAATAACATATCTTTGTTGAGAAGAAAGCGTGCAGCTTGCGAAGCTATAGGAAACGTCAATCAATATGCGAATGGACCTGGTGCTGGAGCTGGTCCCACCTTCTTCACAAGCACATAAATATATGGATTTATTATAATTTACTTTCCAACTTGTCTTATGTCTTAATATTCTGAGTTCGGATGTGACTTCAAATGCTTCAATTCAGCACCATAAAATAATTTATATCAGGTAAATATTTTGTGATCGTTTTATAAGTTCTGGAAAAAAACCGACTAAAGTTATTCTTTGAACCGAACCTATTTCCAAGCAGAGCTGGTACGGTTCGGATTGAGTTTCGGAAGGTTAAAAATTTAGAAGGTTCAGTTCTGGGTCCTGTTCTATGGGCCATAAAACCCGAACCGAACCGGGTTTTCTGGATTCGGTTCAAGACCAGCTTGCAGCCTTGTTATTAACATGTAAGAAGTTTTGAAGAGGGCTTAAAATCTCCTTGAAATCAGGAGCGTTTCACCCCGGATTCAAACCCGCCGTTCATTTTTGTTTCAAGTAAATGTTTTCTTCTTTTTCTTCGGTCACACAATAGCAACAAATCGTAGAACAACTTATTCGAAATGGCACCGTGTTTTCCAAGTCGGTAACCACGATTTCTCGAAAACGGCTGAATCGATCGATTTGAATTTTAACACAACCTTCTAAGACATATTCCTCAGGTTTAGGAATACGACTTTGGGATAATTATTTAGATTTTTCTACTCTCTACCAAAGGTACACAGAGTATATTAAGTTTTTGCAAAAGTATGTAACAGGGAGAAGGAATCACTCCGACCCTATTATATATTCTTGATCAGCATCAACAGCTGTATATAGCCATTCTTCCACCCCCCCCCGCTTCCGTCACTGTACGTCCGTCCGTCCGTATGAACGAACAGATCTCAGAGATGGTAAGAGATTTGACATGCATGGGACCTTCACTTCTTATACTTACGGGCTGATCAAGTTTATTACTTTTAAATTTTTGCCGCCAATTTTCAAAAAGTCATTTCTCCCTCCTAAAGATAGTAAGTTATTAGCAATATGAATCGATTTGCCGAAGAAATTCTAAAGATCGGAGGAGCGGTTCTCAAGTTATGAGCAAAAAAATAAAACATCCCCTCCCCCGCACACACAACCAACACCGCATTTCATTCAACAACAAGATAGTGAGAGAGAGAAACTTGGAGATGAGCGCAGCAGCAGCGCTGCATTCAGCTCCTACTCTTCGGGCTTGACCGACTTTCACACTTGTTTTTTTAATAATTATGTGACAATTTTTGTCGAGAAACCGATTTTTTCACGAAGCCGCCATTTTGTCGAAAAGCGAAATCTCAATTATGCCTTCTATTATTACCGAATTTTATTTATCCACTCGAAGAGTTTTTATTTATTTCCTGTGAAAAATACCAAAGAAATCGTGGTTACCGCCAAACAACTTTTATTTTAAGATCTTTAGGAGATTGTCTGCAGGAGCACACCAAATCAATATATTTACAAATCATTAGTGCCATTTTACATTTAAATGTTGCCACTAAACGAATAAATACTTTCAGCAATGGCCTTTATAAAAACAAAAATGGCAAGCACTCACTATTTTTAGATCACAGCCTGAATTATTTCTGAGATGTGGATTTGAACACTCTTAAACTGGTTCAGCCGGCTGGTTCGGCCAGGGTTTGATTTGCTTCCTATACAGCAGCAATAGCAACCAAAAATATGCTCCGCTCTTGCTCCTGCTCTGAATGTGAAAAGAGCAGAGCAGTAGCCGGAGCACAAAATCAAATCTGTAACACTATTGCTCTGCTCCGTGCTGTCAATTTTGTCAAAAGCACACAAAAATTACTATCAAAATACTCGGAGCAAAGCAAGCGCAGAGCTTCTAGAGCTGCTCAATCTGCTTCCAATAGTGCTCCGAATAGCTGCTCCCGTAGTTCCTCCAAATCGTCTGCTAAGGATTTAATAAATTTTTCAACAGATTGGCTCAGTTTTAAGAATAATCTTCTAGATCGTATTCAAGTTCTAGTGTAATTAGTAGGGGAGAATGGGGGGTTCTGAGCCGCTGGGGGTTGTGAGCCACTCAAATATTCGCCACAAAAAAAAAATATATTTAAACTTTTTGTTTATGTCATGTGTCTCCCTTCTTATTACCTAACTTTTGGCAAGCAACCTATCAGTCTACACCTTCTTTAAGTTCGTGAACCAGAACTCGACTTTTTAAAAAAAAAAAGTTTTTTTTTCATTTTTGACTTGTGAATATTATACAAAATTTTTTTCGTAATGACAAAAGTAAGTATGAGGGAAAAATCTTTGGTCAATAGCCTTTTTGATAGAAATATGTTTTTTTTTTGTAACAATTTCTTTTTGGTTATGTGACGTCACCAAAAAAAAAAGTGAGATATGGGTGGTTGTGAGCCACTTTGAGAAAAAGTCGGATTGACTTTCAAAGAGAATATTGCAATGACGCGCAATAAAACAGAGGAAAAACTCTCCAAAGAAGTAAAAAAAACATTGAAAAAGGCAAACAAAAGAAAAGCCACAAGCAAAAAGAAAACAAGCCTGATGCCGTCAATCAATTTCCACTCTTCATTGATATTTCTTAATTCAGAATATGAGAAAAATTGTTCATTTTTTCATTTAATAAAGAATAATGGCTTAAAAACACGAACTTTGAACTTTTAGATGGGTGGCTCACTACCCCCACAAATTTTCGGAATGTCAAAAAATCACTTTTTTTTCAATATGAAATAAAAAAAACCCAATTTTATGTAAAAACGACAAAATTTTTTAGAGTTTTCGGGCTATAACTTTTGAAAGCGTGATGATATCGAAAAACTGAAAATATGTAAAATAAGAAGAAACAAAGGACTACCTACTATTTTTTTCCAAGATTTTTTATATAAGCGAAAATTTTTCAGAATTATTTAAACTTGGGGAAAAAATCGATTTTATCAAAAAATAACCACATTTTCCATTTTTAAATCCCAAAATTGGTACCTTATCAGGAAAATCAAAACTTCGTGCTTGGTTTTTCTGTAACGTTATTCAATACAGCTCACATTTAAACAAATTTTGTTGGAAAAGAACACTAAATGTGGCCACAGGACCAACAAATGTAAAGATACCTCGCTGAACACACGATTATGCAAATATCTCGTAAACCTGACGTGCTGGGAGAAAACGGACAATTTATTTGAGTTCAGCGGCCAAAAATACATAAGGAACGGTTGCTAATTTCTCTGTTGCAAAAGTTGGCCTTTTTTTGTAAACTTGTGTTATTGGGGGCTTTGCAGAGTTCACAATCATTACTTGGGGCACGCATCACTAATGTCAAGCTTCATTCAAAATAAAATTATTCACCCATCATAACGGGTGATGAATGTGTTGTTAAAATTATTTCATATGGGCTTAGATAATAACATGTGCAAACGATGGCCTTCATTGATCATCTTGGACCGCGGTTTCTAAGTCAATGAATTCGCGGAATTATAATGTATCGCGATAAATACCATGGATGACCAATTGTAAAGAATTTAGTGGATTATAAAGAATGTTTCAAACCACTTTCCGTGCCTGACAAATAGTTAAATAGCGGAAATATACCAAAAAGAAACCAAAATAGTAACAATGTCAAACAAACTTTACTCCCAATCAAATGTGGAAAACCATGCCAAAATCAATGGGTCAGCGCATTTCGCAGCTGGGGGTTCTCCATAATAACCCGCTAAATACTTAAGAAACTGCTTTTCAACACTACAAATAACCACACATGACTACATAGCCATGATTTGACAATACAGAATCCCGAACCATGGATGACCAGTGCTGACGAACATAGATAAAGCATAAAGAATATCTCAGTTCTACCATTTAAGCGGGTAATTTAGCGAAAGAGCCTGCTAGATGTAGTCCATAAGCCATATTCAATAATATTTGCAAACTTCATTTACAATGGGTGACGCCAATTCAAACACTTTCTGATACCGCCTTTCATATGTGCTCATTGGTCGTCCACGTCACTTATGCTCTGAGAACTTCTTGGAGAACCCTTTGATAAAAACCGTGAGCCGATAAATCGAGAACTCTGAAAGGCCTCCAATAATTACCCCAAATCTTCATATTGCTGCTTTCGCAAACCTTTTCTTTTAAATTAATCAAAATTAAGGTAGCGAATTCTTAGGTACCATCGAAGGACAATTTAAATGCTATGATGACCCTTGATGTACTTATAATTCTAGAACTAAAATACGACTCAGAATAATTAACACTGAGCCCGTCTCTTATAATATTTATCACATTCTTAGCAGACGATTTGGAGGAACAACGGGAGCAGCTATTCGGAGCACTATTGGAAGCAGATTGAGCAGCTCTAGAAGCTCTGCGCTTGCTTTGCTCCGATTGCTTCGGGTATTTTGATAGTAGTTTTTTGTTTGCTATTGACAAAATTGACAGCACGGAGCAGAGCAATAGTGTTCCAGATTTGATTTAGTGCTCCGACTACTGCTCTGCTCTTTTCACATTTAGGGCAAGCAAGCAAAAAATAAATACTACGAAATGCAGAGTATTTTCAAACACTGAGTTCGGCTAAGTTCAACATGCCTACACTCAAGTTATCAGTTCTAGCTCAAATAAATTCTAAAATTTGTTACTCTTTTGATGAACTTTATAACGTTTTCGATTTCTGACGACCCCGTTTCACTAACTTTGTTGTTTTTTAAACTTTCACGTCGAACACGAGGCCCCAGATCCTACTTTCAATGACTATAGCATAACCGCACCGACTTGATTTAGCGTTTTGATAAATAGAAACAGAGTAATCTTAACACGTTTATTAGGTAATTTTTTAATCATTAATTCGATCTAAGTAAACAGTATTTATTTCAATCGGATCCATCCGATCGTCTCTATCTTCTTACAGAGGGTCCATACCACACTTATTAAGAGGGAACGTCCAGCGCAGACTCCGTCAGGAGATCTTTATTTTGGCCTTCTTTAATTTAAACTTAACAGAGATCAGTGGACGCGAGTCTAAGCTCTATGACGACTTATTCTACGACTCCCGCTTCCACCTTTGCTCAAACTCGAGTCGACGTGTTTCACGGTTTATGAAATTCGTGTTAAATAATAAGACATCGTATGAGACCTTAGAAATAACAGACGACTCCACCACACTCCACGAACAGAATTATTTTGAGGTTAAGCTAGCCTAAAACAACACACAACAAAACACATAAACAGAGGACAGCACAATAGAACAAGCTCACGTATTAAACACCTTATTTTTTCCATACTCATTTTTTATCAATTTTCGTTTTTTTGGACTTGACGCACCCCCGGCTTCCGCCTTTAGCTGATTTCAATATTTTTCGTTCTATGACCCGACTACCTTTTAAAAAAATCCACAAACCTTTTACTGCAAATCGCTTTGGGCCCTATGACTCAACTTTGATCGGCACGAACATACTGGGAAAATTTCGTGAAGATTGGTTCTGCTGTTAGAATACAAACATACTTTCACTTTTTTTTCACTTTGTATTAGATTACTGATTTGTTGTACTACTAACTATGCCCTGCATAAGCCGTTTTGTGTTCTCTCAGCTGATAATAATAAACTCTATCGAGTAATCAATTCGGAAGCTTCTCTTTCTGATAAAAAAAAAAAAAAATAAAAACCTTTTTAGACAGTAACATAACTTTATGATTTTCCTTCGGGCTTCCGTGCACCTTAGCGATTGGGAGGGAGGTGGGCTGCAATTTTGCCTAGGGTTCGCGCGTTACAAGCGTCTTCTAGGTGTCGCATGGGCCATTCAAACGTGCTGCACATTGTACGTTAACGTCCATTTACAGTTGCATAAATTCTTGAGCACGATTTAATGGTTTGGTTTGGTTCAGATTCAGATCCCCACAGATCTGCATTTATTCAAATGTTATTACCATAAACAAACTTCAATATTCATCTAAAAATGATTTTCCCATTTCTTACATCTTCACAAACAGAAAACAAATTCACTTAAAATGCAACTTTCCCAGCAGTGGAAACTTTTGCTCTTCACTTTTCCCCTTTTCACTTTTCTCCTAGCCATAAATAAATCAAATATAATCCAAACCAACAGCACTTTGGCCTTTTTCAAAATGCATTTTGTGTTTTGTATCTTTTGTTGTGAAGCCAAAAGCAATTTACTGACATTGTACAATAATAAAAAAAACTTTAAACAAATTGCGTACAAATGCGCTTATTCAATTTTGTTTAAATATAAAATAGGCCAAATAAAAAAAAAAAACTTTTGCCGTAACCGCAAAGCACTTGACACGCTCGGCTGCCGTCGGTGATGGAGTTGAGTTGTATAAGTGAGCGGGGTATGTGTGTCCTAGTGTAGGACAAAATCCCTCCTGCTATGCATGTCATGTCCTTTTTTCTGTTATGGCTACTCTAAAGGATAAAAGGGGCAACGCAAATGCCAATAAATGCAAATAAATTTAAGCTTTTTCCTTTCGGTTGGGCGAACAACTAGCTTGTAGTTGTTGTTGTGTAAAAAGTAGTCAATGTTTTTTTTGCAGTGCTGCATGCTAACATGTTGTAAGTGTGTGTGAGTGTGAGTGTGTGTGTTGAGTAAAATATGACATTGAGTTCAAAATGTACCATAAACAAAGCTAAACAGAAAACCGACAAGGAAAAAGTGTTGCGGCGTGGACGGCCGCTGAACTATTGATTGAGAATATTTTCAAATAATTTTGGATTAAGAAATGAAGGCAATAAAAAGAAGCAATAAGAGGATGTAAGAGGATTTAAGGACATTGTAAGGGATTAATAATGTCTTCGTTCAAGCCAAAGGTAAATTGTGCAGCTGCAAACTGTTGTGTGTAAGCAATATTTTTATTAAAAAAAGGGAAATGTTACTTTTTTTAAAGCATTTTAACATATTTTTTTCTTACTAAAAAATAGTCCAACATTTTTTTAACCAAGTGAAACAAATTTTGCATGCTATTTTGGCAATTTTCACACTTAATTCAATATAAAGCTGCCATGCAATCTGAATAACCTCACACACGGCAAATATGCAATTGTCTGTATTTTTTTTATGCAAAAACTGTAAATTGATTTTCAGTTGATTGCAACAAAACAAAATTTCATACATATTCAAATGGACGAAAGCAAAAACCAAAAAATTGTCCTGACAAAGTGTAGAAAAAGTTTTGCAAATGATCCATGGCCAATTGTAATATCCCCTCAAAATGGCAGGTGGCCAAAAGCAGAAAACACAAATGCATAGGGCTAAGAAAAAGGGGATACTCAAAAGCGCAGCCGTGCGCATTGAGGCGAGTGCACAGGTGCGCTCGAGCATGCTTGTTTTTATGTAGTGCAAAGCATAATTGAAAATCTCTTTTATTTTAGATCAAAAACAACAGTGAATTTCGTCTTTAATTATCCTGTCAGGTTTGATATTTATGCAGCCATGACAAGCCTATAACTCAGCGTTTGCACTTCATTTAAGAGCAAAAATAACATGGCGAAGGCCAATTTGCTACCAGAATTTTTTTCCCGACTGACACTAAAAGCCAGCGAAATTGACTTTATCGCATTGTGTACACTCGATTTCATTGTTATGAAAGAGGGCTGCCAAAATTTTTCAACGAAAAAGTGGCCACACTTGATCATTAGACGTAAAATGGCCCTGAAAACGAAGCAGATAAGCCAAGAGACAAATAATAAAAGGAAGAGAGAAAGCAAAAGAAATGGAAAAAGGACAGCGATGACATAAAAGTAAAAGTGTACGCAAAAGGCTTACGCTTAGGGATTACATTTTCTCTCAGCCTGAAAGTATGCCTTAAAAATTTCAATTTACCAGGCAAGCGTCTTAAAACGCGCTGAAAACGCGCCAACGACAATGTGCCTTAAGTGTGTGTGTGTGTGCGCGCCTAAGCTGCAAATCAAATTTTCTGGCACACAAAAGTCAAACACACACATAAACACACACAAATGCAATTGCTGCACACTTAACCCAATAAACTGCCTATAAAATGCGCGCGCCAGTTGTGTGTGTCAGCAGTAAACTGCGATTTTCCACCACTTCCTGCACTCACCCTGCAAACCTATTACCTAAGTTAAGCAGGCTAAATGCTTTTACAGACACGTCACCATTTTATGGCTGTAATGCGATTTTCAATACAGTGGGAAACGACTGGGCAGGATAACTGTAGTAGAATACAAAAAAAATTGTGGAAGAAAGAAACTGATGTGAGATAACGGTTTAAGAGAACAGAGATTGACTGCTCCATATTCCGAAGGTTTTCAAAAAGTAAATACGGAACGAAAACGAGCGTTTTCTATTTTACCAGGTTGACTACCCCGAGTCGAATTTTGGTTTTGGTTCTGGCACAAACCGAATCTTATTTTTCGGTAAAATGTTCTGTTTTGGTTCTAACATTATTGCATAATTGCAATCAAAGCAACTCAAGAAGCCTTCAAGCTCAAATGAACTGAATGAGTTTTAACACTCACTCCAATGAAATTGAATGAATGAGAGTGCTGGTAGAGTGACAAATTTACAACATTCAATCGAAGAGGGCCCCAATCGAGTTTAATTGCAAATAGAGTGAGGGTCGAATATCGTCATTGTCAAGTTGAAAAAAATGGGAGCTTATCAAATTACGAAAACGAGCAGGAAAATTTCAGCTTTTAAATTACTTGCAATGCTCTTTCGAAATACGCGCTGTTTGCAGCTATTCAAAATGCTTTTGCAACACTTTTAATTGGTCGATAATGCGAACGTTTGTCCCACATATATTAAATTTAAATCTGAACAATTGGATGACTCTATCACGCTAAACAAAAGTACTTGAATATATTTGCAGACAAATAAAGTGTCACCTATTTTGCGCATAAATGACAACTGATTTCTTCGGTAATGGGTACTACACACAATCACAAGACAATTGGCACATCTAGTACCTCTGATCGTGACAATGCTATATTTTCAATTATGTGATATGATTCCACATTTACACAGAGTATATTAAGTTTGTGCAAATGTATTTAACAGGAAGAAGGAATCATTTCCGACTTTATAAGATATATATTCCGGATCAGCATCAAAAGACGAGTCGACATAGCCATGTCCGTCTGTCCGTCCGTCCAAATGAACAAACAGATCTCAGAGTTGGTAAGAGATAGAGGTTTGACATGTAGGGAACTTAAACTTCTTTAACTTGCAGGCAGATCAAGTTTATTTTCAATTTTTCCACGCCTTTCGCGCCCTCGCAATTCGGAAGAAACGTCAAATCTCCCACAGTTTTGTGGGTAGGAGGTTTGTACTTTTTAAAGATATTAAGTAATCAAGATTATTTCTCGATTTGCAGATCGTATGAACGATATTCAAGTTATGAGCAAAAGAATGTTAGCTGCTTTTAGCTGCTACTGCAAGTACAGAATATATTACAGTCGGGGTTGACCGACTTCCTTACTTGCTTAAAATCTTAATGTTAAAACATTTTTAAAAGGGTTTTTGGCCATGAACTCAAATTTGCCTCCGCTTTCACCTCAAGAGCTGCATTTTTCATTAAGTTTCAATTGAACAGAAATGGAAAACACAATTACTTTCCGTTCAAAGGTTATCATGACATTTTAATCAGTTTTTAAGATTTTAGGCTGCAACTTTCAAATTCACAATACACAAGCTGTGCTAAGCCAGAAAACTTACGATATAAACAAATTTCATTAAAGTCCCCCAAAACTAAGAGCCAGCTTAACAGCATAGTTGTTGCACTCAGAACCGACACTGTACTGGTATAATATTTACACAAAATTGAAAATTTCGGTGCCCGATCCCGTTCTGGTTCTGAGTTTTAATCGGTTCTTTTCGGTATATGGTTCCGGTTCAGAATCCGGTTTAATTTCCAGTTCCCAACTTCGACCGATTTGTTTACGTTCTGACTTTTCCACCTCGGTTTCGAAACCGATTTAATCAACACTGGCTGGATGGCCTGAGTACGTGTTTTTGTATATCGACAGCAATCAGAGTTGTCAACGACTCTATATTTTAAGTTTTCAAAGTTCTTATTTACACTTTAAGTCCATTTAATTTTATAGAAAACTGTATTTCTTACAACATTTGAATATGAAATGTTTTTGGTTAAATATTGCTAAATAAATTTAAGACAGTGTTGTTCGAATACAAAAAATAAAGTGGACCAAAAAAATAAAGTGGCACTCAGTAGAGCTCGGTTTGGTCACAGATTTTGGTTTTCATGCAATATTTTATGAGCAAAATATGTTCAAATATATCGATAACTCTTTTAGCATTAGGGTGTTTAAGGACAGAGACGATGTTCAGACTGTGTGCAGAGTGATCGAAAAGAGTCGTGACAGACGGACGAGACCGAGACCGAGAGAATAGACAGAAAAACAGTAAACCATGTGAATATAGAAACCCATATAAGTAGAGAGTAAATAATAAATAAAATAGAGAGAATAGAGAATAGAGAGTAAATAAAAAAATAATTAAATAACGAATTTCGGTTCCGGTTCCGGCACCGGTACGTCCCGAAAGTAATGTTTTGGTTAAAGGTTTCCTTTCGGTTTTCAATTAATTTCGGTTTTGGGTTTCGATACGGTACCCGCACTTATATTTCGGTATACCGGTACATACTGGTACATACCGATGTAAGTAATATTGATTTTAATACTGAAAAACTAAATTCTGAGATAAATATAAATCCTTTTATTCCTGTTTATTGAAAGGAATCAAAATTCAACACAAAATTAATGGTTTCACATTTAAAGTAAAATTATAAAGACTTTATATTTCGTTTATTTTTACGTAGTTTACATATACACTAGTGGGCATAAGTATTTTGACCAAAAAAAACCTTAAATAAACCATTATATCTTTTAAACAAAAAACCCTAAAATTTTGAAATTTATATCGGATACTGGTATAAAAGTAAGCTTTCAATAAGACATAAGTAGTACACAATCAGCTGCTTAGGTTAGAAAATATAAATCAAAATGAGCAAATAGGGGTTGGCATAAGTATTTTGACAAGAAGCGCCAGAACAGCACAGAACCTTAAATGGTAAAACAATGATTGGTTCTAGACAAGTTTTACCGCTAAACCCGAATCTGGCTTCAGAAATTCCATATCTCTTATGGATTAACTGTAAAATGGACATACAAATGCCAAAAATGGCCCGTTTTGCCCATTTTCCCAGGACCCTATGTCCTAGAAACGGTCTTTTTTTTAAATTTGTAAATGTCAAGATATAGTACTCAGTTTTATTTGAAAATTGAAGTTCATACTTTCTTCATTTTCATAAGATATAAGTTCGTTATCGATCTGCAAAATATGGCCGATTTGCCTGTAAATCAGTAGCTCAGTACTGAAATTTTAATTTTCATACAAATCGGATATTCTTTGCAGATCGATAACGATATGAAGTTAGTATGTTCCAACCGATTGTTTATTTTGGTCTTATCTACTTTTTCGTCCTTCACTGCTTAGTCAAAATCGTAAAAGTTTTAAAGAAAAAGTTGAAAAACAATACAAAATGAGGGGACAACATATAAATAATTATGTCGTATCAATCGTATAATCAATACAACATTAATTCAATTTTGAGTTTAAAGATATGACTATTTTTACTTGTTACTTAGTAAGGTTTTGTAAACCTAGTCAAAGCTCATCTTGTATGTTTAGACTTCAAATCATTAAAATTTTAAAGCCCCAATATATTTAAACCTTCAGTTTAAATAACTTTGTTTAATTAGCAATTGAAAGAATATTAATTAAATTACAAATAACCAATACATTTTGTAAAAATTGTTTTCAATCTCTGCTGACTTTTTTATTTTATACCCTTTTTTTATTGATAAGAAAACACATATTTATTTTATGATTTTTAAATACAATTTTTAAATATTGCAAAAAAATTTGAATTGATTTTTTGCAAAGTTTGCACTCTAATAACTCATTGCCCCATTAATTGGATTTTCCATTTAATATCTCACCTTGTTTCTGCATTCTTTGTTGATATTTTGTTATCTATAGATTAATAAATAAATTTAGTTTACAAATGCGCATTAAATCCATAAACAGAGTGCCAACTTAAATACAAATTTAGCCAAATTATCTATTTTGGTCCAGTATGCCAGTATCTATTTTGGTGTTAAGCACTGCAGATACTATCGATTTTTTGGTACCATCCACAGAACGCTAATCATGTGAAAATGCGCAAAAAATTGCTGCCGCAGTCAATAAACTTTTTCCCACGAACGATTCAACCAACAACCAAGCGGGTTGACAATGATGGCGAGTGCCACGCCGCCATTTTGATGCCACTCCAAATTGAAATGCAACGATGCACCAGACTGTCGTCCTCTAGTGTTCGTTTAAAAGAACATGAACATGTGAGCACGTGTATTGCGAACTCTTTTGTGAAAGCTGCCGCTCTTGCTGTTTACACATGTTGCCATACGGCCATGGCGCGTTAGACCGGAAATGTGCATAAAAGTGGAAATGTATTGTGCATTGGCGTGAGAGCCAAGTCGAACCAGGAGGAACGAACCAGTGACGGCGCATTTCGGTATCGGTTTTCTGTTTTTCTCGGAATGGAGAATCCTTGAGGCTAAAAAACCAGACGCATATGTTGATGAGTTGCCATTGCACTGGCAACGCTCTTGGCTATTAACTAGCGTAAATATTTGCTTAGGCAACCGCGTCGCATTGCACTAGACGACGCCAAAAACAGCATATAAAGTCAACGCAAAGTCAACAAAGAGTAGCAGGAGAATATAAAAAATGGCAAAGTCAAAGACATAAACTGTCCCGGTAAGAAGGCAAACACATGACTTTATACCTAAGCGAGGTAAAGGCGG
Source organism: Lordiphosa stackelbergi (assembly GCA_018904235.1). Taxonomy (NCBI): domain Eukaryota; kingdom Metazoa; phylum Arthropoda; class Insecta; order Diptera; family Drosophilidae; genus Lordiphosa; species Lordiphosa stackelbergi. The sequence goes on from JAEIFU010000852.1 coordinate 33,243, forward strand.
CAAGGACATTTCCAGCCAACAAAATTTTTATAGAAACTCGTCAGCGAATGCTGTAAAATACTGAGGCAAGTAAACGACACAGCGGAAAACAATTCGGCACATAACTTTGCACGCAATCAAACAGTTGCTTGCAAAATAAAGTGAACGATGTATAAAAAGAAAATCACTTAAGTTAGCTTAGAATTAGCTTGTGCAGGAAAGTTTGAACAGGAAATACAGCGAGCTCCTGTACTGAGAATATTTGAGTTTTACACTTTTGTCGAAAACACACTCTTGACACTATAAAATTTGGATTTTATTTGTTTTATATTTTTTAAAGAGACTAGATGGATTTGGCTATTTTATAATTCACATAGTTCTAGGAATTATACAAAATCAAAAAGAAAAATTAAGAAAAAAAAATGGTTGAATTTTTCCCAATGTCAAAACACTGTCTTGAGTCAATCCAAGCAAAAAAATAGAGGAAGCTACCTTCACCGAAGTTTATGTATTTTTGATGATATAAACACTGGTGCAAAACTATAGCCGCACCTTGAAAGAACGTTAAAAACGAGAGAAAATAATTGACAAACTTCAACACTCTCAGTGCAAAAATTAACCGTTATGTTTCATTTCAATTTGCGCGCGGTGCATAACTATAGCCGCACTTCACTTAATTAAGTAAACTATAGAAAAATTTTAAATAATTAATTTATTTTTATTCACTTTAACAATGAGTGTAACCTCCTTTGGCACTAATTATTTCATAGATCCTATTTGGCATACTCTGTACGAGGTATTTTAAATCACTAAGGGACAGTTTTTTCAATACCTTAATTATTGTCAATTTGAGCTCCTTAGTTCTATTGTACTAAGGGTTTTGAGCATTAATCCTTCGGGCAAGAAACGCCCAAAGGTATTCCATCACAGCCCAAATCATCAATGATCCTCCTCCAAAAATTTCTCTTCGAAAAGTACAGATGTTCCTTCCTCAAATTCCTCCAATAGTGCGAAAACCCATCAGGAAAATCCAAATTATACTTTTTCTCATCCGAGAAAATGATCTTTCCAGATGAATTAGTATTTGCGTTGCTCTATAAAATCTTCTTATTTTTGTCCAGACAGTTCCCATTTTCTCTTTGCGAATTTCATCGGGGACAGACATCTTAAATTTTTGTCGCACTATGTTTTCAGACTTCTTTTAAGAACGCGCAACGGTCCAGCGAGTCACTTTTATGCCACATTCAGCCGCTAATTCATTAGCGGTCTTTAATGAATTAGTTGCAGCATTCACTAATCGGCGCTGGTCACACTAATTTGTCTTCGGCTTACGCCCTCCTGTTTTTTTTTTCATATTAATTTTTTCTAAATATTTCTCACAACTTTGTCGGATCGTCCAATTTTTCAGACAATTTCACGAAATGAGTAATTCTCACTTTTGAGCGCCAAAATTTGGCCTTTCTCGACATCTGTCAGCACTGGCCCACTTGGCATATTTACAAATCCATTACTAATAGTTACTCAATCAAGTGTACGCAAATAAAATCGCCGCCAGCAAGCACAGAATACGAAAATTAAACTGTGCGGCTATAGTTATGCACCGCGCGCAAATCGAAAATGAAACATAACGGTTAATTTTTGCACTGAGAGTGTTGATGTTTGTCAATTATTTTCTCTCGTTTTTAACGTTCTTTCAAATGGTAATCGCAAAGTTTTTCCAGCTCCACTGTTTCTATGCGTACACTGAAAAATCAACGTGCGGCTATAGTTTTGCACCAGAGTTTATGTATGCTGCCAGTTTGTTAATAGGCTATACCAAATTTTGACCAAATTCTCCAAATTTGTGTTGAAACATATAACATTTATATCTGGAAAGTATAAACACTCTATTATTGAGAACAAAAAAGTTTTTTACACAAGAACTACTTTTTCGACCGATCGTTCCTATGGCAGCTGTATGCTATAGTCGTCCGATTTAAATCTAACTTGACAGAATTGTGTTGTAGTATATAATATTGATCTGTACAAAGTTTGGAAGCTATAGCATGAAAAACTAAAGACTTATCTTTTGTATGGCGGCTATACTATATAGTTGTGCGATTTTGATAAATCTCAGTGAAATTATGTGAAATCATAGAATTCTTATTCTCATTAAAACTTATTTTTCAACCGATCGTTCCTATCTCATCTATATGCTATAGTCATCCGATCCGGCCGGTTCCGACAATTGTACAGCGTATTGGTACCAAAAGACTTTGTGCAAAGTTTGGTTGCGATAGCTTTAAAACTGACGGAGGAGATAGCATAGAAACAGACGGACAGACGGACATGGCTATATCAACTCAGCTCGTCATGCTGATCAAGAATATATATACTTTATGTGGTCGGAGATGCTTCCTTCTGTGCGTTACAAACAGCCGGACAATTTCAATATACCCTCTCTAAGGGTATGAAAATATATTTTCTGGCATGATGTCTCTAAATTGATGATAATGGGCTTAAAAGGAGCTTAACCCCAAAATTCGACATTTTTATGAGCTTTTTTTGCGGGAGTTCTACCAGTTATCCAGGGAACACCACGACGAGGTCATCGAATGTCCTTGCTAGATCGTTTTCTGTAAGCTTTTAAGCCAAATCGGTCTTTTCTGGGTCCTAAAATTTTATGCAAATGTTTGAAAAAGATCTTTCGGCAAAAAAAAGGACCAATAATAAAATTTATTACAAATTTTCCATACTGATATTCTTGAGCTTTCTAGACAAAAAAAAGTAACTTCCTCAATGTTCAAGTTAATGATATGTTCAGGCACGGAAAATGTTTGTAAATGTAAAATTGGCTATACAACAGCCCCTCAAAGGGGCCAAGCCAAGCTTCTCACAATCTCTTGGCACAAGAGAAAGGGACCTTCAATTTAACGCCGAATCCGAACGGAAAAGTTTGAGAATTTGAAAAAAACTTTTTTTATTTGATGTTCCGAGGCGGGATCGAACTCACGAACCAGCAGTCCAAAACACTAACCGCTGGGCCATACGCGGCCACGCAAAATGTTTGGCTCTTAGATATATATTTTTAGAAAATTTTTGAAAGATGGGTCTTTTTTGCTAGACTTTGCTTCTTTTTCAAAAAAGTCTCTGTTGATCTAGTGAGCCTTTTCACTAGCCTTTGGCTCGAATAGCCAGCAAGGATTTGACCACAATTTGGACACCAAATAAAAAGAAGCGAGTTCGACTTTTCGTTTATGTACAGTTGACAATTGTTTATTGGGCAATTGATATAGCGCAAAATGACTGATCGCAGCAGCCAAAGTGGCCAGCGCAGCATGCCATGCAGACGGCACGCCACAAGCAACAAAAGCGATAAATGAGAGGTTCTCTTAATTTTGAGTCAAAGTCTTTGACTATTAGTTTAAGCTGTTTGGGGAAGGCGCTTAGTCGAACAGGCTCTATCTTCACCGGTTTTCGAGTTATTTAAAACTTTAAAAATTCACAATCTGGGGTGCCACAGAAACCTCTTCCAACCAAATTCCAACCGAATTCCAATTCTTAGGTGCCACAGAAATTTCTTTTGGTTGGTTTCAAACCTCTAATGTTTTGTTAGGAGATTTTGCAAAGCTCTTTTCTCACTAGCGCCTTTTGTCGAAGTGGCGCCCTCTAGATGATAGCTAGCGGATTAGGGGATGGAAACTAATAACTCATGTTTGGTGCCAACAAATTTTTAAATTTTGCATTATATTGGTGGGAATGCGACTTAAAATTGATTATTATTTAAAAATGCATCATAAAACATATAACACAATCGAAAAATTTCAGTTAGTCATTAAATTAACCCACATCTAAAATAAGGGAAATTTTTTGGCAAGAGATTCAGCCCTGTTTTTAGAGATGGAACATCTGGTGCTCCAACTTGATTTCTAATTAGAAAATGAAATCTCTAGAAGTTCTGTGGCACCCCCGAATATTACCCTTTTAAGTGAAGAACTTTCGCAAAAATGCTCCAAAAAAGTATTTTCGGGTTAAGCTTCTCTTCAAATAATCTCCCTTTGGGCCAATTATCATCCATTTCGGAGACATCATGCGAGAATATATCTTTTTTTTTTGCTTGGAATGCCCCACATGTGAGAATATCCAACAAAATAACTTCCTACTTTTTTTCCTTAATAACCAAATTTAAATTCATGTCATTTCCATAAACAAGCAATTCGCAATTGTAAACATTTTTCCCCAACAAGAATAATGCCTTTGCTTTCTAATTTCAAGCAGAATTTAGCACTTCACTCATAACTTCTGTTTCTGGGAGTTGTCCAGAGATTAAATTACATTAAAATTTATGTAGGCTTTCACCATCTACAACAATATTTCTCTCACTCTCTTCTGTGAGCTTGTTCCCAAAACCCTTTTTAATTAACTCGCACAAACGCGCAAACAAAAGACAGGCCAAAAGCGAGCCGTTTTTATTTGTCGTTGTTAGCAGCAGGCGATGCCCAATGCTTTCACTTTCACTTCTGCTTGGCTGGTGGAAACCAGCAGCAACCGCTGAGCTTTTCCTCTGCTTTACAAATTGTATTTCAACGGTTTCGCGCTTCATTAAAATTGCTGTTAAAATAACACACGCACAACGCAGAACGCAAGGAAGTGCCATGAAACCCTGACACAAGCACCCATAGAAAATGCCGTGTGTTTGTGTGTGTGGCAGCTGACAAGGCTTACAACATGATTTTGTGGCTGTGTTCTGTTCATTTTTGTTTTCTTTCAAAAATGTTCCACGCTTAAAAAAACTCAACATGCACATAGACAAAACAAAACCAACAGATGCGAAAACAACGGCCAAAGTGGAAGTAATAGCGGTATGTTTAACCCTAGAAACGGGTGAACACAAAAAAGAAAACATTAGTTACACAGAGAAAACAAAAAATCAAATTCATTTTTAAATTCTCCTGATTAAAATTAACTTTTCAAAAATAACAATATTTTCATTGCATTTGGCAAGAAAATGATATCTTTCGGATCCAAAATAATATCATTCACTTAAATTGATATCAAATAGTTTCAGAATGATACTAAAAATGGAATAATGATGTGAAAAATAGTATCGATTTGTAATTTGTCACATATCAATTTGATATATTTTCATATCGGAGTAAAATTGATATGAAAAAATATAATATTTTTTCTCGCTGAACAAGTAGTGCGAGAGTCATTATACGGGGTGGTCCATTTGAAAATTGGAATTTAATTTTTTTTATAAAAAAAGGCTCGACATTTTTAAAGGTTGAACATTTATTGGAAAGGTTGTTTCATGTCATTTATTTATGAAAAACAATTTCGGTCAAATGACTACTACGGCATACACGGGTTGGTTTATCCACCAACTTTACGAATTCACCCACAAATTGAGTTTTTTTGGTTAAATGTTTTTTTTTTTAATTTCGCACAGTTTGGGTCGAGGACTCACCACTTTGGAAATATGTGTTTAAAATATTCCAACTTTCTTCAAGCGAATAGTAACCCATTTCGTACATGTCAAAGTTTTTACTAAATATTTGTCGCTTTCCGAATGACATTTGACATTTTTAAAGTCAAATTATGAATGGTTCAAGTTCTAAACGCTAGATGGACCACCCTTTAGTATTAGTTTAAATTATATTAGGGTTTTCACGTCAAATTGGTTATCAAGTAATCTGTTTAAAAATTAAATTTAAACTTCAACTGTTGTGAACACACTTTTGTGTGCTTATCATGATAACTTAATAACTTTTCAATACAAAAAAATCCTTTTTTGGACGTGCCTTACTGTGACTTGAGCCTGGCTCTGTTTAACTTTCAGTCTCATACCTTACCCGCTACACCACAGCTACCAAGAGAACAGCTAAATGTGCTATATAACTCAAAAATATCTTTTCTATTTATATTTTAGCATACTCGATAAGATAAATTTTTAGTTTTGTACGATATTTCACATAAATAGAAATCTGAATACGTTAAAAAAGGCATCTTATTTGTATGAAATTGTTTCTGTTCATGTGAAATATCGTACCAAACTAAAAATTTATCTCATCTGAGTATAGGCCTTTATCTTTTTTAAAAGATAACGAAGTGCTTGTCAACACTGAAAATTATATATAACCAGTTAATCTCATGACCTGGACTGGGCTGGTGATGGCAGCTTTTTTTCCCAGTACACTTTGTTGTTGGAGATTTAATTTTTAAACAGATTACTTGATAATAAAGTTGACGTGAAAACCCCAATATAATATGCCTGATTTATCACTGCACAGGACAAACTGCTTAAACTAGAAGGCTGAAATTTTTCCCAGCCCTTTGCTAAGCTTCTTAATAAAAATTCGCAAAATTCGATGAGAAGTGGATAAAATTTCAAGAACAAGTTTTTGTATATAAAAACTTTTATATTTGGGTATCTAATAAGTAGCAAAGACTGTTTGATCAACGATTTCTTAATATTGAGAGCTGGAAAATTATGGTTATCTATGCTGTCTGCTACCCAAAATGCCAGGGACAAATTTACTAAACTAGCTCACTCTCTCAAGATAAAACTTGATTTTGTTTATCTCATGCTTTCTGTTTCATAGAGAGAAACACGCGAAACTCTATTACGATAATAGATAATAAGATCGCACGCAACTGAGCAAAAGAAGGTAAGTGGCAACGCAAAGTGGCTTTTTGTTGTTATTGTTGCGTTGTACATTTCATCGCAGGCAAAGCGTAAAATGGGGAAAAAGAACAAAATACCACAGAAGCCCGCATACACACTTGCAGTTTACCGAGTTACACGCGCAACGCATGTGCATACGCAAAAGACATTTTCGGCAGACTTTGTCATGGAAACTGATGAACAAAGTACGCTAAAAAATCTCGTTGATTGAGCAAAAAGCATGTTTAGAAAAGACAGAGGTAAAATGTAATTTCGGCATGTGGCACCGTGTTGTTGAAACCACATGTCATGCAAGTCAAGCTCTTGCATTTTGGGCAAAAAAAAATTTGGATATCATCTCACGGTAGCGCTCACCATTCACAGTTCGCATCATCTTTTAAGAAGTACGGTCCAATGATGCCACCAGCCCTGACTTTTTTAGAGCTCTTGCAATGCTTCTGGCTGATATTCACTCCAAAATCGACAATTCTGCTTATTTACGTACCCATTGAGCCAAAAGAGCTTTCGTGAACACAATTTTCGGTAAAAAGTGGATCTTCGGCCAACTTTCCAAGAGCCCATTCACCAAAACTTCAACGTTGCGGTAGGTCGTTCGGCTTCAATTCTTGCACCAGCTGTATTTTGAAAGGTTTCACACCTAAATCCTTCCGCAAAATTTTCCACGTTGTTGAGTAACAGAGGCCCAATTGCTGCGAACGGCGACGAATCGATAATTGATGGTCATCATTAACACTGGCCAATACAGCTGCGATATTTTCTTCAGTTCGCACTCTACGTAAGCGTGTTGGTGGTTTAATGTCCAACAATGTAAATTTGGTGCGAAATTTAGTCACAATAGCCCGAATAGCCGCTTCAGTGGGTCGATTAAACTGACCATAAAGTGGAAGAAGCACGCGATGAACTTTCTTAACAGAGCAAGCATTTTGATCATAAAATTCAATAATTTGCAAGCGTTGTTCGTTTGTAAGACGATTCATGGTTAAATTATAGACCAAACTGAAGATGTTTGACAGTGAAAAAAACACGAAACGAGCGCGAGCTGTTTAAACCAGTGTTGCCAAAAAGATAATAGCTTAAAAATCACCCTTCAGTTGGCAAGTTTCGCCGTATATTTTTGTCTCTTCAATCTATACCTCTTATTTACCAATGTCTAAAATGTAAATTTGGCAATTTACGGGGTTTTGGTCTACACTTCTTATATAAGCGTCTTCGATTACCATTTATCCAATATTCATAATAATTTTAGGTCCTATGAAAATTTTGCAAATATCGCGATTTTCTTTTCCGTTGGAATTGCACCTTTTATTCACAAACTCCTGCATTGTCATCTAAGCATTAAGCATGATAAGTTTGCAAATTTCACGGTTTTTTGGGCCATTGAAATAAAAGCTATATAGCAGGGGTGCCCAGAATCAGCTTATCAGCGCGTCAAAGCCAATACAAATGCATTAAATATATTTCAAGCAACAAAAACAATACGAAATAGAAAGAGAAAACCGATTTTTGTTTGTGTGTGAGTGGTCGTTGCTACGCAGATCTGCCCGATAGCGAAAAGCGTTCGGCCGTACGCATAAGCAATTTGTTGTTGCATTCGAGTTTGCGGGAGACATCGGAGAGAGAGAGAAGAGAGGCACATATGATGTTGTTGTTGCAGGTCTGAGCGCGGCAATAACAAAACGCAGAGCACGCATATGATTTTGTTTTTGCTTTATGAAGGCTTATGGCGTGCGCTAAACCTATACGCGCAATCTATTTTTTTGCGTACCACAAAAACACATGCGTGTCTTGCGGAATGGGCAAGGGCGCCTCTGCTATATAGCATATGTTTAACTTCAGGTTATCAACTATTTGCCAGCCATTTGTGCGTGGAAGAGCTTTCATAAGTATTCTTTTAATAAAATTTCGCAGTTTTTTGGACTATTCACAGACTTGAGATATAGCCTATGACTTTTTCTGATCGCCATGAACATACAAAACAAACATACAAGACAAAATCTGCAAACATACAAACATACTTTCACTATAATATAAATGTATAAAAAATTTGTCTCTTAACATTACAGGACGCGGCTAGATTTATGTGGAGCGAGATCGAATATTTACTTCCGCGTACCTATAAATACTACTCCAAATATAAACTATACTCTTCTGACATCTGTCAAATTTTTTCACAACATGAAACATATCATACGAAAAAATATTTATGTTCGAGTTGCATTGGGAGACACAGGGAATATTTTAACTTGATGAAAAAATGCAATATTTTTTCCAGCATATCTTGGATATAAAATCATATTCTTTGATTTTTTTTTCCTTTTTCTTTTTATGTGAAAGCTATGTATTTCTATAACAGGAATTTTCGTATTTTGTTGTAGATATTTTGGTCGATTTAAAATTGTTCAAAAATATTATGATGAAGAAATATTTTTTGAATTTTTTCCAATTACTATGAACATAAATGCTGAAGTCTTTTTCTTTGAGCTATTTTGTACATTTTCAATTTACTTTCATAATTTAAAAAACAATTAAAACTGTCAATATTTTATGAGATTACCAACCAACAAAAAAGCTTTTATCTTTTGGTTGAGTTTTGTCAACAATTGCAGCTGCTCTTTCCCCAACGTGCAACACTGCAAAAAAATTACCCGTGTCAATCTCACACCTCGACACCCCCCAGGGTTAAAGTAGCCACTATAGATTTTTCTTTTTGCAAACGGTCGCAGGTTTTCATTTCGTGCGTTTTTTTTCTTCTCACTGATTATTTATTTTATAGCCCTTTTTGCGCTCGCGTTGGCAAAAAAAAAAACGTTTTCCAATTTCTACAGCCACCACACAAAAGCCGCGTCGCGCCTCAGCCACGCCCCAAACACTCTTCGGGGCTACCAAATGGAGCTCAATGAACGCCTGAGTGAGTGACAACAGGCAACAAAAACATTTTGGGGAATTTTTGGTCGTGCAAGTATATTAAAAGCCAAAAAGTTAATGAAGCGTTAGGCCCAAGCCACAATAAAGTAGACAAAGAGGCAAACATAAAACAGCCAAAGGAGCAGGAAATTTATTTATTACTTTGCTATTTCCGTTTATTGTTTCAGTGCTTTGCCTACTTTCCACAAAAAAACCTGAAATCTTCAAGATGCCACTTAACTGTGTTGTTCTTGTTGTTTGTGCAGGACACGCGCAGCTGTTGAGTTTAAATTGTGGTTTTGTCAGTTTTTGTTGAGTAAGTCAGACGCCACAATATCTTTTGTCTTTGGGACTCGCCTGATGCCATTGTCTTTGGCACTTGGTTCTAAGCGGCTGCTTGAGCTGTGAAACTGGCACCAGCGCTTTGCATTCACATTGTTTTTGTGGTTTTTGTTGCTGCAGCGAATACCGCAAAATGCTTATCGCAGCTGTTGCTTTTTGTTTTCGATTTGTCCAGTCAGCGAGAGTGGACAAAGGATACTTTGGCTACAGTTGTGTGGGATTCGTTGAGTTGTTTAAATTGAATTTGATTGAAATTGAATTGAAAATAATTAAACTGAAATGAACTGAGGTTGAAAGAAAAAAATAATTGAAAGTTATGCAATTTGATTTTAAATTTGAATTGAACATTTTGAAAAAAATATTTCAAATTAAATGGAAGAAAGAGTTAATTTTTTTGAAATTAAATGCATATTTATTATTTTTTTTAACTCGTTTTTGTCACTATTCATGTGGAACTTACGTTGTACTGGATAAGTTATTAGTTCTTATGTTACAATTTATGTTTGGATAGGTATTAGATTCGATGTTTTGGAAGGTTCAGATGTGTCGTAAAAGTTGCTAAGGGAAGATTCCCAAATTTCTTCTTCTCGATCTGACACCATTTATCCTTCTTCTTAGAAGTAGTTGCCTTGCTAGCCGATTTGGATGTCCTCTGAGTGTCTCAATGTTCAAAATTCTTAAATTAAAATTTAAAATTGAAAATATCGACTTTGTCCAACTAAAAAAAGTCTGAGTTAAAACATATCTAAAATGAATCTGATGTCCAAACGTTTCTTTTCTTTTATAAAAGTCTCTTCAATATAAATGTTCGAATTGAATTCAATTAAGTCAGGATTCAGAAGCAACTTTGCAATTCAATTTCAAGTAAAATTTGTTCCAATTCAGTTTTAATATTTCAATTAAGCTGGCACTCTAACAAAAAAGTTCTTTGAAAATTGAATCAAAGTTGCAAACAAACATTCAACCCTCCTTCCCCTCGCTTGCTATACTTTTGTTTGCCTAATGGCGGATGCGACTGCTGCTCAGCTTATTTATTGACTGTTAAACTTTTCATTAGCCATTTCGTTTAATTCGCACACAATGGCTAAAAAGATTGAAAGGCGAAAAGCAGCAACCACAACAATAGCAAAAAGGACAGGCCACCGAAAAGAAAATGGCGACGGAAATATACAACAACAACAACAGCAGCAGCAGCAACAAGACAAACAACCAACCGGCACTAAGTATAATGTATTTGTGTTGAAAGGCAAACCACAGTGGCAACTTTATTGCCTGTATGTGTGGGTGTGTGTACTACTGATACAATCAGAGCGCAATTGTCTGCGTTGATGAGCTGTGGAGCTGAAACTTACTCAGCTAGAGATGAGCAAGTGATGTGGTCATAAATGAAAATTAAATTAGTTTCAATTAAATTTTAAAACATTTTTATACACTTCCCCTTTCCGCTTTTATTAAAAAGCACAAATCTAGTCTAGAAATAATTAAAAATTGTATATGTTCTCACGCGCTCATCCCTAGTACCCTGAGCTGGTCCCTTGAGCTCGCTCTTTTTATAACAAAAACTGCCACGTAATCACAATGATAAGCATCATGCACAACACACAAACACTGACAGCAGCTTAAGCCAAAAAAAAAATCCAAATCACCAGAATTATTTCTGTATTATGATTAGAGGAAAATTAAAGGTCATTGTCTGCATAGATATTATTATTCTCTGTACCAAAGACACACAGAGTTTGATTAGTTTGTGTAAATTCAAAGTATGAATTATTATTATGGCGATGTGGCCCCAGAACATAAGTTCATAGAAAAATACTCAATCGGCATGTGTGCTAAATCAAATTTTTTAGATAGTTTTTAAATTCGCTAATAAATGAAATGAAAATATAAAAGGATTACAGTGCGTATGAGTGATACAAAAAACGTAAGAGCCCCAAGCTCTTTGTTAAATTCAATTCATTTACTTTCATTTTTTGAGCTTTCTAAACACAACAAATCGACTTAAAACTGTATACTCAAGCACGAATTTTTGAGATGGAAGTTCTTGGTTTTAAATTTAGTCGGCTTCATATCAGGCATAGTCATTCGAATATATTTATAATTAGGCAGGGAAAATTGGGTAGATGGAAAAACACACGATCGACCAAACCCCATACACAAATTAAATTAATTTTAGTAAAGTAATTTTGTTTTAAATATGTATAGATTTAAGCTCTTTTTACCACGCTTTTAAAAATGGGGAAGTCCGTGTCGTTTCCGACATATTATTTAAAATTAAATAATTTAGCAGTGTGCGAGTAAAATTAGTAGTAGTCTGTGCATAGTTTCAGCTCGTGTAGCTCTGTATACTGAGGACTTGTTCGAAAAAAAAAAGAAAGAAGATTTTAGTTGAAGTTAAAAAAAGAGAGATAAAGATATGTCGTAGAAATAGATAGACGGACAGAGGTAGGTTGACCAAAGCTACATCGAAAAAAAAATACTCAGCTCGTCATGCTGATCGTAAGAATATCTATACCTTATGCTGGTAGACTTCGGATAGCAGGCCTTCAATGTGAAGCAAACTTCTGAGTACGGCAAAATAATAATGTACTTTTTTCACTCATATAAAAATAATTTAGAAATAAGAGGATGTTATCACAACATTAAATGCGGCCTGTTCTGTAGGGAGCCCGAGGTAATGAAGTAGGAGTTAAGAGGAAGAATTATAGAAAAGTTTTCCCGCGAGAACAAATTGTTGAAAGTTTACCCGGAGAATTGGATGTTTGACGAACAGTTCAATGTTGCGGGGAGCGTAGTACCCTCCGGCGCCAATAATTTTCTTGTAGGATGGTGATACATATTGACGCGAAAATAGCGCGCCCAATGAAAGCAATAATGTGTTTTCTGACAATCTATTTGGGGTTTTTTCGACTTTCGTGGTAACAATTCATGGTAATCACAGATACCGCGTCCCGAGCCACGTTTGTCCCAGATTTGAACTGTGTCCATGCTGTGCAATTTTCCAGGCCGCTGTGCCAGATATTGGCGAGAAAAAATATGTCCCGGACGACCACATGTTATATTTCGTGTGTGAGCCTGGTTTTTTGTTTTTGTTTTTGTGTTGGTCGTGTGGTGTGGGTTGTCTGACCTGAGCGAACCACAACAGAAAGGGTTGGGTCGACAGCGATTTGAGAAACATGTGGGAGAAATGGGCCTCAGTAGCTTATTTAATATTTTCTGTGTATGCCCTGATTTCGCTTATGTACCATGTTTTCAAACATTGGAAAGCATGGTTGACTTGGCTGACACACCCACGAAGTTAATCTTAAAAAAACAAACCCAAAGACCAGGGCTCAAGTCACATACACCCCCAGATAGTGGAAATTGTTAGTGAGATCTAGAAATTTATTTCAGAGTTGGCAAAAGGCTCCAAGGTGACTCTATTTAAAATGAATTTATTTAACAATATTATACGTACCCTTTGGAAAACAGCCTGAAAAGAACTAGTTAACAGTTTTTTTCGAAAACCTAGACTTACAGCATGACAAAAAAGTAACTAGTTGTCTCTTTTCTCACAGTCGAAAATGCACTTTGATAATCCCGGACGCCGACAATGACAACGGCGACAATTTATTTTTATGCTGCAATGGCTCAATGCTTGACTCTTTGCGACCTTCGTAGTCACCAGCGCTAAAACGCAACGAAATATAAGTATGGCTCCATATAGCAATTCAAGAAGATGGGACAATTCGAGTTCCGCAACATTGTGACAGATTCGTTGATCCAAATGTGAGGACTGTGGCATATCACCGTGGTCCCCAAAAATTTTCTCAAGACACACCATGCTCAAAATCGAATGAAATCGGATAATGTTGGGCAGCAACATTTGCTAAGGGGACAAAACGAATTCGTCACATTCTTTCCTCTTTTTCAAACATTAGAGAAAGAGATATTAAGTTTGTGAAAGATTATGTGAAAAGAAATTAGGGTGTTTAAAAGAAATATATTTTGATAAAAAAGTTATATAATTCTGTCGCCACTGTGCCTCGTCACACCATCTACTATTGTGTCAGTACAAAGTGGCAGTGCATCCGTAAAATGATTCTCAAAATACCATAAAAAAATTTAACTTAAAAGGGGAGAGAGAACTTCAACCTATTCCATGTACATTTCCTTAACAATTCATTATTTCATAAAAACTATTAGCGCAGTAATAAAATTGTACTCATTTTGAAGCCAGACAGATTAGAAGTTAAATCGGTCTATGGGTAGAGATGGGGGACTGAATTTTGTGAGCGGAACTTTTGTAAAAAATGGAAAATAGATATACCAATCTGGAGAGAAAGATAGAAAATTTTTAGTAATTTTTGAACCAGCATTTAAAATACTTAATAATAAATTTAATGAGAAGACCTTTATTAAATTTTGTTACTATTGTTATGCGGCTGCAATCCACCAATCTATTTGTGGCTGAATACATGTTAAAAAATTTTTTAGAGTTGTGTCATTTTGAACGGATTTATCGCCCAAAAATTTGGGGGTTGTATGTATCTATACCGCTCTTGTCGAAGTGGGCCCCACATGATAGCTAGCGGATTAAGGGATGGAAACTAATAATATGCTTGGAAAAAATTTTTAAATTTTAATATTGGCGGCAAGCAGTTGGACTATGCCGCTCGTGTTGGTTTGGTTTTTAAGTTTTTACTATTTATGTTTAACATACTTAATCGTTTTTCGTCAACAACGTACTTCCTATCCCACAAGTTCCAAGTCGAGATCAATTGTCTTTTCGAATTCGCGTAGTTTTTGTCTTAAAAATCCAGAAAGAAAAAGAAAAGCCTTTTACAGTCCCGCCTATCCGTGCTGGATTTCTCTGGGTGTACATTATTTTGTTGTTTGTATATTTCATATTTTTACAAGCTTTTGGATACATTTGTGGCTCTCTGTTTTGGGTTAAAAGCTAAACTTAAATTAAAGTGCTATATAAACGCACCTCTCGCCCAATGCCCATTAGGAAAATAATAAATTATTTAGTAGGCGCAAAAATCTCCGTGGCTGGATAAATGCTCTCAGCCAGAAAAGTGCGTTCAAGCAGACGAGAGGCAGCATCAGTAAAATAAACGCAATGCCACGCCTTAAAAATACATACAGAAGGCTTTTCGCATACACAGACACACACATACGTATCACACATCGGATGATGATGATGATAATGATGATGATAATGCTGGCTTTTGTTTTTCTTATAGCTCAGCAATTTAGGTTTGAGTTGTCCCAGCTGAGAGAAAAAGACAGAGAGAGAGGCAGGAAATAGAGTCGAACCATTTCCTGTTGTCAAACTAACCATTTTACTATTTTTGTTTATTTTTTTGATATCATGAAACTGATACGTGTTTTTGTTCTACATTGTTTTGCAAGGCATAATCACAAAAAATACCTCAAAAAAAAAACGCACTTCCACTTTTCTATACAAAATATATATAAACATCCTGTCAGAAAATGTGGATATCAATACCGAGGACAAAGTGTGTTATTGTTTTGCTTACTGGAAATGTTAAACAAATATGAGAAATATAGAACAACCTAAACAACTTTATTTTTGGTCAACCGCAATTGCAATTGCAGACTGACCACAAAAAAAATACATCGCAACAATAAAATGCTTTTTGCTTATATCCATAAAATTGACATATTTTCAAGCCATGCACAATGCGACGAAGCCTGAGCGGGGTGAAGGTAAGTGGTTTCGTTGCGAGGGTGGTAAAATGTCACACTACTCGAATGTTTGTTTAAGCTCACTCTCTGCTCCGCCCTGCTTTTTCTAGCATACTTATACGGGCCAGCCATAGCAAGAGCTGCCGGCTGACTGGCATCATGCTGTCAGCTTCCAGACGTTTTTAGCACAAATAACATACAACTCACACACATACATGCTACTCGTACGTACATTAAAATAGAATACATTGTTACTATACATGCACCCAGCTAGTTGTACTATTGTAAGTATATTTCGTTGTAAGTTGTTTGCACATTTTCCCTTTTCTCTTTTTTTCTGTTTAAAAATTGTCTCGCCTTTAAGCCGAGAACGAGGACATTGAGAGCAAGAAAATGTGTCAATTTTATGAGTATTTGAAGTGCTTGTTGTTTGACTTGCAAAACTAAAGCCGGAACAAGTGGAAGAATTAATATATTTGTGCTTGATGGGAGGGAATATTTGAAAATAAATGATGTTGGCATAGTTATTCTAATGGTTTTCTTGTAGATTATTAATAAGGGGGATCAGTTTTAAATAATTGTGTTTATTGTTGTAGTTTACATACATAAAGTAATATCGGCTGTCTTCGATTTACACTTATTTACTCTAGTTCTCAGTCAGGCATAAGTCATCAACGAACAAATGTTAGATAACACTTTGACACATTTTTGTACCATCAAAAGTATGATATATGCAGATGATATAGTGATGATGGCTGACGCTGCTACAATGGTGCAACAAATGATACATAGACCTGGAACTATAAATACGTAAGCTTTTCAAGAGAAGAGCGTTTGTCGGCGCCAGACAATGGCGAACCAATCCGTGTTGTTTCGGAATTTACGTATCTTGGTGTTATATTAACCCCGAAGTTGTCCTTTTAAAAACGCTTTGAGAAACGGCGAAAAATAATATATACTGTTCTGGGAGGAGCTTGCAGTCAAAAAGAAATATTTCATTTGACACGAAGCTCAAGATTTTTGGAGCGTTGTGCAGATCTATACAGGATCTATATGGTGCCCAAGTTTGGGGCTACACACTTCCAGAAGATGTAGATATTTCATATGAAGGCTGCAAACCGGTCCTGAACCGAGCCCCTTAGAACCGCATCGGTTCGGGTTTTTTGGGTCCGACGACATATACAGGATAATATAGAAATTCCTTTAAATCTGACTTATATAATTCAAGAAGTTCTCCAATCCTACGAAATTTCTCTGAGTGATATTTACACTTTTACTGTCGATTATGAGGGGTTGCTTATGTTATTCAGGAGCATTTCTTGATTTTGCCCGATGGCCATTAAAGTTTGATGCACACACTCTAAATTTAGTAGTTAACGTTTTTTTGAGGGAAGTTCAGTTTGACATTAGTAGAGTTCGCACACTTTGTAAGAAACTCAGTCTCACACTATATGAAATCTATTGCATATAAAAAAATTTAAAAAAATAATGCTAGACTTTACGGCGCAATGACCTATAAAATGTGAGAGCGTTTACTAAATCTTAAACATTTTTGCAATCAGAGTTCTTTAAAAGAGCTCCACCTAAAATCATTTAAATGGAACGCAGTTAAAAAAATATCTGTTTAGTGCTGCAGCCAATTTATAAAACTTCTTTGTAGCTGCAGGATTCACAGAGCTCAGTACCAATATGGGCTGCTTCTTAGACTCGAGATTTCCAACTTTGTTAACTTCTGGCCAAAAATAAAGATGATAAGCATTACAGACATGCTGAAGCTCCAAAAACAAATTCTTAATGAAAGCTTTCCAAATTCAACTTTAAATGACTCATCGTCTGATTGCGAAGAAGACAAGTTTGTGAAATCAATAGGAATTAATAAACAAATATTAGATATCAAATCTGTAAATGATGTTATCTGCCATGTTTCGTGTTTTCACTAAAGTAGAATTCGAATATTTGTACAGTTTTCATTTCAATTAAACACTCAAGAAATCTGTATTAAATATTTAGTTTCTACTTACTCTATATAATGACGGATTCAAATTAAAAAACGATTTAATCTGATTAACGAAATTAATTTTATACAACAAAGCACATTTTGCGAACTCGGATTTGACAAAGTGAAAACCGGAATAGGCCTTATAGATTCCTTCGAAAAATGTCCACAAGAACATACACCAACAAATGTTTTAAATTTTGTAAAGGTAAAAAAAGGGGACTTTAAAAATATTGCTGTTCCAGCAACTCAGGTATCAGTTGAACGGGCTTTTACAATACTTCTTCAATGATCTAAGAGTTAGTATAGATTGACAGCTCCTAGAAGATATGATGCTTTTTAGCTTAAACTAAGCTGTTCTCGAATGTTGTAAATGTCAGCTAATGAATTTATAAATCAAAACAATTCTTTCGAACCGAGGTTCGAACCAAAACATTAGGGTTCCGAGTAATTGGTCCGTAAATTCTGGAACGCCAATATCGAACCATCTGCTAAATTTTAGAGGTAATTGCATGCCTTAATTTATATAAATTTTTATTAAACGAAATTTTTTGCAACTACCTAGAACGACATTCAAGCTATGATAAAACTGGATACGACTATGGAATTCAGTTGTCTGTACATTCAAAATTTATTTTAAATTAGCTATTTAGCTAGAATTCACCAACCAAACAATTTCGATCTGCAAAATTAGTTTTGGAAATGTGCGAACATTATTTTTCTAGATAGGTTGCATCAAATGAATTAAATATTTTATTCGATTTAATATTAAAATTTGCGTTTCAATAAAATGCCGCGTAACAATGAGAACCCACCAAGCACAGAGCTCTCTAGTTATGGAGTCGCCATCAGTGTACCAACATTGGTACCAACATGGGCTAAGAGTTGTCAAGTTGAATTTTATGATTGGCGTAAAAATATATTTTAAATTTTGCATCTTATTTTTCGAGAATATAACTTAAATTTGAATTATAATTTAAAAAGGCCTCAGAAAACATATAACACAATATTAAAAAAAATATCATTTAAATATCAAATTAACTCATAATTAGAAGATGGGAAATTTATATTGTGAGAAAGGGCAACCCTGTTTACAGATTGGATTGAAATGGACCATAAGCATGGACACAAACCTTCCAACTCGACTTTGAAATAAGAAAATTAAATCTCTTGAAGTTCTGGGACACCGAAGGATTTTTCAAACGTTTTGCAAACCAACCGAGGACAAAATCTCTAGATATTTCTGTGACACCCCCGTATTGTACCTTTTAATATTGTTTTGGTAGATGCGTTATCCGAGAATCGAAATCATCGGCTCTTTAAATTGAATATCAAAAGTGTGAAACGAACCTACAAAGACCTTGATGAATCAGTAGGTAGTAGAAGTAGACTACTCCAATTAGAAAGCAGAACGGAACAAGATGCGACATGATCTTGCTCAACGGAAATAAATGCACTTTTCAACAAGGTGAACAGAACAATTGTGAGCTTTGCCACACCAACGAAATCGAGGACATTCGTCACTTGGAAGATGCCCAATTCTATTCGAGTATAAATGGCTTTTATTTGGAAATTGCTTTTTAGGTAGAAGAGAAATTATGGATTTGCTTAACGATGCCTTCGAACCTAACTGGAAGAATTTAACACTATATCTGCAGCATGTCATAAGATACCGTGATGTAAGACCAGATATATCGATATTTATGTTTTTGCATTTCTGCATATTGCTGCTCAGAAAATAGACCTATTGACTTAAAACTTGGCATACATACCCTCCTAGATAATAACTACAATCCCTAATTCAAAATAATTAAAAATCTTCTGGGGCAGTTTTCCCAGGCTTTTCCGGCTATGCCCTTTTAATGGAATTTTTTTAGCTCACTATGTTTATTTTTTTTCAATAGGTGCAACTTGGGAGCTGCTCCCATACCCCAACGATTCCCAAGCCCAAACGGTAAAGTAGAAGGCTGTTACTTGGACAGGAGTTTTTTATTTGTTTTGATCCATAAGACGGGGTTTTGGAAAATTCCATCCCCAACTGGTAGGATAGCGCCGGAGTTTATATGAAATAATTTTTTTCGTCCGATTGACTTAAAACTCGGTTGCTAAATATGTATGTTGGCGTGGAAATTCTGCTTGCGAAAAATTATTTTTCACAAGATTTTTTTTTTTTAGTTGCTAAGGATAGTATTAAAATGCATTTGTAATTTCATTTTCTAATGGTGGAAAATCCACCCTAAGGGTGTGAGTAAAAAATCCGTTTGTAAGGATAGTATGCGAAACAATATGTAATGTAATTTCAAGATGATGGATAATTTATTCCGAACGGTGCGAAATGGGTTGAAAAATTACTCACAAGTTGCAGAAAAGGTTTGCATGGGTGGGATCAAGGACGATTGTTTTTTTTCTAGACAATCTGAATAATATTCTGTCTATTTAAGCAAATTAAAGGAAAAGCTTGCTCCAATTTTGTAGAACCCACTGGTAAAGTCGGATAACGGATCGATAATTCTTGTGTTCTAGCCGCTCTGAATATAATTCTGCTTGTAATCTAATTAGGGCAAATAATTTTGAATAACACAACAGCAAAGTCGTAATTTTTAGCCGATTATAAGCCGACTATATGTAAGATTCGGTGTCCACGGGCGACACAATTTAAAAACATTATTTTCCAATTCGAGAAAAACATCTCCAAATCGGAAAGTTCAAATAATATTTGTCTAATTCGATCGACTACAAACCGATACCGATAAAGGCTGTACTGATGTCGGCACGGTACCTTCCTTCATCAAAGATGTAGCTCTTGATACGGCCTACAAAACATTCATACATGGCAAGCCCAAAAAATCTCCTCTTTATACTTCAAATTACAATAATGTGGATAAACACAGATTTTCTCGGATTGTCCGTCTGTTCGTCCGTAGGACAGTATGAACACCTAGATCTCAGAGACTAGAAGAGCGCGCCCACATTGTTAAATAGCTTCTACAATTCTTAAGATTTCGAGTTCAAATTTAAAACTTTCAAGATCGGGTAATAAATAGCCGAGTAAAACGATGCTGCATACTTTTCGGATGATCCCTTCAGGAGCACATGAGTAACGGGTGTATCGAAGTCAGTTAGAGCCGACTTTAACGCTCTCGTTTTAAATTGAAAACAGTTAGACTTCACACAGGTAAATATAGACCACACAGGTATAGACCTGCCAGCAAATAAAATTTTTATACAAACTCCAAAATTTAAATTTATGGGCGAAGAGTCAAAAATATAAATTTCTTTATTTATGTTTCAATTATACCTGAATGATTGAGCCAAAAATTTAATGTAATTTTGAGTTTAAAGAGCATCTTAATAACTTTTTTGGTCTTTTATTTTGGCCGAATTAAGAGCTTTAACTTCGCCTCAGACATTAAAACAAAATAAGAAATAGCTTACGAGACATTGAGCTCGAAAATCATCAAATTAATCACAATTAAAAAACTTCAAAGTGTACTTAAATCAAAAAGACAGCTTTGTGTTGCACAGTGTAATTGTTGAACTGAATGCAGAGAATGAAGAATAATTCGAAATGTTGTAAATTGCTAAATAAATTGTACAAAAACCTGCATCATATACACAAATTCATAGATACCGCAATTTCAATTATTGTATTTTTTTGCTCTGCGGCTAAAAGTTTTTCTTGCAAATAACAATGAAATTCTGTTAAAGATTTTCGAGCCAGATATTTTACAAGTTATTTCTCCTATTTGCAAATATTAATTAAAAATGCACACATTTTTCATATTTTAATATCCTCAAAGAATGTTTTTCATTGTGTCCACAAAATATTTTTGTATGCATGCCTTTATCAGCAGTCTGAAATCTAACATGCATTTAATTCCCTTTTTTGTTTATATAGATTTTTGCGGAGTTTTAATTAGAGCAAAAAATGTTTGTTTTGTTATCTATTATTTGTTGTCACTCACCTTATGCCGCCCACATTGAGTATAATCCGATTTTCGCCATCCATGTTGCATGCAACAGTTGTGGCAACAACAGCAGCATGCCCTCGAAATGATGATGTTGTTGGTGGTAATTAATAAAAAATTATACAATAAAAACCGAAATTATGCACGCACACGCCACGTATACGCAATCTCTGTCCTTCCTAATTACACCCAAGCAAAGTTTGCATTTCCACTTTCAATTCACAGCTGAGGTTCTTTACTTGCAATTTCGCGGCTCGGGGGCTTTGTGGTTTTTGCTTTGCATATCTCTCTCTTTCTCTCTCTCTCGCTCCCTTCCTCTCTTGAGCGCATTCGTGTTGGCCTTTGACTGGAAATAAAAGGGAATGAAAAATTTGTAAGGCAAGGTTTTCAGTAGCAGGCAAAATTGGGTTAATATCTAAGAGTAATGTGTGTATAATCCCATGACGTACTTTCGAGAATGCCTTTTGCATAAGCACAACTATTTCGCTTTGACGTAGATAATTTAATTAGATTTTTTTATTACGATGATGACGATGCTGAGGAATTTCTGCATGGAATTGGGTGAAGGACTTTTAAATAAAAGCATATTTGCAACTTAAAGCTTATATGTTCAACACAGTCACCAAAAATATGTGAAAGGGATCGGGGGTGAGCGTCAAAAATTTCAATCAAATTGTACACCGGCTGCTTTTCGTTCGTTCCATGTCAGCCATACAATTTATTACTCACACATGCCTTACAAAAGTTCAATACAAAGAGAAAAAAGGATATGCCGAAACATATAAAAAAAACACATTTCCTTTTTTCTGTGTCAAAAAGAATGCAAATATGATTGACAGCTGACTTTATACTTCGAAAGGTTAAAATTTAAAAAGAGGAATAAACTTTTGCCTAACTGATGGCCAGAGATAAACTTTAAAGTTTTGATAACTAAAACAAATAGCAAGAGCCTTGGCACCCAGCAGCTGATAAATGACTTTTTGTTGAGATGAATTGGACCAACTATGCGTTCTTTTAGTTGAGCATTTATTATTATAATCAAATGGAAACGAATGTTTCATCTAGAACTAGCTGATGGGCACTTTAAGACACGACAAAGACTGAAAGATACGAGGCAAATAAGTATCAGTTTCTACTTGTCGTATATCTTTATCAAAATTTTCTGAAAACAAGATTTAACATAGAATTTTCTGCTCTCCTTTGCTCTCTGACAATAGTGTAATTTCATTTCAAACATTTATAAATATTTAGAAAATTTGGCGTTCTTGATACAATTGTTTAATTTATTTGTATTTATTTGATATTTCTTCTTAGTGCTAAAAGTACAGGACTTATTTGAAAGCACTAATCACTATGACAATTTTCAAAAACAATATTAGATGGAATTATTAACGTAATATTAATATTTAACATTAATTATGAAACTAAAACTAAAAGTATAAATTATACAGATAAATTTCGGGAAAGGAAAGAAAAACGAAAATTATTGCTGTAGGTAGGTTTGAATCGATTTTTTAAAGACGGGCGCGCTTCTAATTGTTTTAAATTCGTTAGGTAGCTGGTTCCATAGGCGAATAGCATTAGGGAAGAAGTGCAAGTCAGATGTGGCTAGTTTATTTCTTGTCGGGATTAAATTTTTTTGTCCTATGAGAAGAAGCAAAGTTAAGCATTCGATACAGGTAGGAAGGTTCACCGGAGTTAATTATTTTGTGCAGGAAAATCAACACTCGTAAGCTAATCCATGAGTTTAGAGGCATATTAAATATTCGCTCTGCAAATTGTGATATGTGGTCGGTTCGATTTTTGGCATATATGTATCTGGCGATGTTATTAAATGCAACATTAAGCTTATTTTTGCTACTTGCATTACAACTTCCGAAAACTTCCACCCCATATAGCAGCGATGGAATTATATGTACTTTAGCAATCAGGTCTCTTATATGTGTGGGCAGGTATTGTTTCGTCAGATTTAAAACCCTAATTAGAGCATATGTTTTCCCGGTCGCATTACTTATATGGTCATCCCATGATAACGTTGCATTAAGTGTAAACCCTAAATTTAATGCCCTTTCAGTATACTTGATAATGGATCCCTCAATCTTCAACTTCTGTAGGCTGCTCGTGTCATATTTCTTTTTATAAATAACCAAGCATTTGGACTTACTTGGGTTTATTCTAAGACCGTTGCTATTAGCCCATTTGCTGACTAGCTCCAGTTCATTATTACAATGATGGACGCATTCACTAATATTTTTTAACGGAGCACTCACATACATTTGGACGTCATCTGCATACATTTCAATTTCACATTTAGACAAGACATTTGGCAGGTCATTAACATATATGGAAAATAGTAAGGGTCCAAGGACGGAACCTTGTGGAACACCACAATTTAATGTCAGAAAGGAAGAGAATTCAGATTTTGTGACTACCGCTTGTTGTCTATCACTAAGATATGATATCATGAGTTTTATTGCTGTATCGGAAAAATTGTAAAGTTTGTTTAACTTTGCGCACAGTATTTTGTGACGTACCATATCAAATGCTTTACTGTAGTCCAACAATGTTAAGAGTGTCACGTGGCTATTGTCCAGTCTACGACGAATATCTTCTGCAGTTTTCGTTACAACAGTGGTGCAGCTTCGCTTTTTCCTGAACCCCGACTGCTTGTCATTTAGGAGTGAATTCCGCTCCATAAAGCTACTTATTTGTGATGCCAGGATTTGTTCAAATGCTTTTGATAAGAAAGATAGGATTGAGATGGGTCGGTAATCGTTATTGCTTTTTGGAATCGGTAACACTTTTGGAACTTTCCATGTTGGACATGTGGGAATGTTGATGTCATTAATGCAGTATTAAATATGTGTGTTATATGCACGAGTATTCTTGGTAAGAGGATTTTTATAAATTTGGGGTCAATTTGGTCTAGCCCTATAGCATTTGACTTGATTTTTAATATTGCATCTAGAACATCACATTGGTTTACACAAACAAAATTAAAGCAATAACACGAATTATTAAAAGCAATAACACAATTATTAATAGCTAACGAGGTCAGGTACGTATTTGCGAGAGTTTCTGGTATGTCCGGTTGAGATTGCACGAATTTATTATTAAGACCATTTGCGTCAACATTATTGGCTTTCCAGAATTTTTTGTCGGATATTGCAGATGAAAATTTTGAGGTGTAATAGTTTCGTTTCGCTAAGTTGCATTTAAGGGTGACTTTATTTCTTAGGATTGTATACTCTTTCTGAAGAAATGCTGTTTTGTACCGCTTCCACTTCTGGTAGGCTCTATCACGATTTAAAATACACCGTTTTATGTCGTCATTGAACCAAGGGTTTTGAGTCGCTTTTACTAATTTGTGTCTAAGTGGCACAATTTTATTGTACAAGTATTGAATATTTTTGTTCATTTGGTCTAATTGGTCGTTCACGCTTGTTAAAGAAAAAATGATATCCCAGTTACAGGAGTTAAAGTCAAATGAGAGCTGTGAAAAGCCATTGTTTTTATAGTCTCTTTATGTTATGGAGTAGTCAGAACGTCGTAAGCCTATGTCATATGATAAGAAGATGAGGTCATGTTTCGAGAATGCGGGTGCAGAGAGTTGGTCGTATAAAAGAACTTTATTAGGATTGTTTACAAAGAATACATCAAGTAAAGTGTCTCTTGTATTAGTGAAGTGGGTTGGCTGAGCTTTGTTTACGAGCATCAAGTCGAGGGCTTCCATATTGTCTGTTAGATGATTTTCAGTTAAAATGTCGCTGTTTAGGTCGCCTGTTAAAATTACGTCTGTATACTGTAAGGAAATTGAGGTCAGTACGTTCAGTGCTTCAGTATAATTAATATTTCGATTCGGTCTATACATGCAACCAATAAGCATTTTAGAGTCAGCAGTAGTCCTAGCGACTTCCAGGAAAAGGTACTCAATTTATTGTTCTTTTTGATAAGAGTGTTCCATGACGTCCAGAGTACCTGCGTTTGGGACTCAAGTATGCGAGGCGCATAAAAATAGTCTCGACCTTCCAACACTAAAAAAGGAACACATCTGGTTTAAATAAATTAGAAATACCTTCCAGCGAAAGGTTGCGTTGCATGGGTTAAACCAAAAATGTATAAAAAGACACCAAATATCAAATAAAGATTGATTCAGCTTCTGGAAGCTCCTCTCACAATATGTCCAATATGTTAGAAATACTTGAAACGTATAAATTAAGCACATAGTGAACCAATAAACGTCCTTTACATTCCTGGAATCGCTAGATTGTCAGAAAGAGAGTTTACCGAAGTTTTTGGAACAAGAAATTGGAAATAGTCCAGAGTCGTTTCGCTTAGATGTGTTAAGATTAAATTCAATCTCTACCTTAACTGCAAAAAGTTCCACATCAGCCCGCTAAAATGAGCTTGCTTGATTCTGAGCTGGACTTACAACTGAACGTTTAAATTCAAATAAGTGCTTGTTGTGCACACTTGAATGCACGGAGCGTAATTACATGTCAAGATAAGCCTAATCACCGACTAACGCGTTTTATTCAATCATCCATTTTAAATTCATGTAAAACTCTCCAATTAAATTATACACAAAATATAATTCGACTTAAGTACATTCATTAAAATATCACCCCAAAGCGCAAAATGTCTTCTCTTTGCTCGGGGAAATGTCACCATAAACTTCTTTAAATGAAAAGCACAACTCATCATTTCACTTTTGGCCAAATCAAAACGTCACCACCGCACCGAAATTACGTATACGTCACATAAGCCCGCTAGGCATCAAGTCAAAAAAATTAAAATGAAAAAAAAAAGTTAATTTCAGTGAAAAATGTAAAATATAAAAGTAAAAGTTAAGCCATAAAGAATGAGAGAGCGAAATTGTGTTCAGTCATTTTGCGGCAAATTTATAGAGAGCAGTGGAGGCACTTGCAAGTAAAATACACCATAGTATATACTCGTATATACATTATTCCCTTTTTTGTTACAGCCACTTTGCTGACTATGCAAATTTTTTACTTGGCCGCACTTTTGCCCGGACCTCCATGTGTTCGCTGTCAAAATGACAAAATGTTGGTTAAGTGCGATGGAAGGCGGAGGACATACAAAAGTCAGTCGAGTCGAGGGGAGTCATCAGCGGCTACTCACAGCAGCTAAAGGGGCACTCGACACTTGACACGGGCATTGCAGTTGGACCCACTAACCAAAACCAGCAACCAGAACCAGCTGAGACAGCATCAAGTATGCGTCATCAATCTGGGTAGCGTTTTGGTGGAGACCTGCCATTCATTAAGTGGCTGCTCCTGCATCCAGGACTGACAGCACAAGGAGTACGGAGTGGGGAGTAGGGCGAAACTCACTCTCGCTGAGTGCTGCCAGTTGGCGCTTTGTCTTTAGCTTCATTGTGCACCGCCTGTTAGTGGCACTTTTGGCCTCAACTTCAATTCGACAAAATCAATCAATTGCTTGTTAAGGCTTGAAATATTCAAGGATTTGCTGCTCATACAGCCCCACCCTCTCTTCCGCACATTCTGTAAGATGTTCAATGTGCAAGTGTGTGGAAAAGTGAATAATAAATTGGTCCATTTTCTTAGGCACAGTTTGAACTGGGTTTGGATGGTAAATGATTTTGTTTCAAGATGGCAGCAGGCAAAAAAATAAGACAATGTTATTTATTTATTTTGTATTTCACAAAAATATGATAATTTCGTCAAGAAAAGACGCTTGAGGAATGTCTCTATGTGCAATAATTCAAGTGACGAGCTATTGTACAATTACCAGACACTTTTCCAACCAGACAGCTTCTATCAGCGTCTGACGATAGCGTTGAGCCATTGAGATTTGTTTTGCATATAGCCCGAAATTAATAAAATAAACGAAATCTTAAAAATATGTTTGATCTGTCTGCATTTACAGGAAGCGTCTCACAGTGGGTTATTTGACCCCAAAAGTTAATTCAGCGGAAATTTTTCTGTTCGAAAATGTTACTATAAATTAAAAAGTAATCCCATTAGCTCCGTAGGAATTTTATTATTTTAAAATTAATTTGTTTAATAAAAAAGTGGACGAAAAAATAGTTTTAGGATGAAAAACTTTTTGTTTCCAACTTATCTCATGTTAAATGAGTTTCGTTTTTAAGATCTGGAAATTTTTGTCACAAATCGGACAACTATATTTTATAGCTGTCATAGGAACGATCAATAATAGTTTTTTATACCCTTGGAGAAGGTATGTTAAAATTGTCAGGATGTTTGTACCGCATAGAAAGACCCATCTCCGACCACATAAAGTACATATATTTTTGATCAGCATGACGAGCAGACTCGATATAGCCATGTCCGTCCGTCTGTTTCTATGCTATCTCCTCCCTCAGTTTTAAAGTTACCCAAACTTTGCACCAAGTCTTTTGGTACAAATACGCAGCACATTTGTCGGAACCGGCCGGATTGGATGACTATAGCATATAGCTGCCACAGAAATGATTGGTCGAAAAACTAGTTTTAGTGAGAAAAAGTTTTTTCTGCAACGCAAGTGCCTGCAAACTTCGTATTTATAAGTTTTCTATCCTTTCGCGTGGCCATGTATGGCTCAACGGTTAGTGTTTTGGACTGCTGGGCGGGAGGTCATGGGTTCGATCCCGCCTCGGAAAATCTAATAATAAAAGTTTTTTCTTTCTGTAGAAAATAGCTTTTACACATCCGGTCACCTACTCCAGCTTATGGCGCCAGCTGTGCATTAACCTAGCCATGAAAAAGAAAATTCTCAAGCTTTGCCGTTCGAATACGGCGTTAAACTGTAGGAACGATAGGTCGAAAAAGTAGTTTTAGTGAGAAAAACTTTTTGTTTTCAACGCTTTCGCTCCTAAACCTCGTATTTATACGTTTACTATGCTTTCACATATTCTACCACACAACTTTGCCAAATTTGATCCAAACTGACTACTATAGCATATAGCTGCCATAGGAACGATCGGTCCAAAAAGTAGTTCTAGTCGGAAAAACTTTTCTGTTTTCAGTAGTAGCGTGTTTATATTTTCCAGTCATAAATATTATCTGCTTGAACACAATTTTGGATAGTATGATCAAAATCGGAGGAATATATCGTATAGCTGTCTTATAAAAATCTGGCTGCTCCGGTCGAGATTGCCTCTATTTTTATACCCTGTACCCTTTGAAAATGGGTAAAAGGGGATCATGAAGTTGTGCAAATGTATGTAACAGGGAGAAGGAAACATTTCCGACCCTATAAAGTTTATATATTCTTGATCAGCATCAATAGCCGAGTCAATTTAGCCATGTCTGTCTGTCCGTCCGTTCGTCTGTACGTCTGTCTGTATGAACGCGTCGATCTCAGAGACTGTAAGAGATAGAGATACAAATTGTATGTACAATTGCATGTACAGTGATAAAGATACAAATTTTTGCATGTACATAGGTGTATACCGTACGCAGATCAAGTTTGTTTCAGTTTTGCAAAATTTCCCCCCTCCCCCTTAAACCGCAAAATACTGTCAGAGCCACAATTTTAAATGTGTGAGTTTTTGTATGTGTGTGTGTTTGTCAATTGTACAAGGTATTTTGAAGTCGGGATACTCGACTGCAACGGTCTTACTTGTTTTTTTTTTTTTTGATTTTAGTTTAAAAAATTTTTATAAAGATATATTCAGTAAACTAACAACAAATGTGTTTCTGTCCATGTTTGAGTAAGATTGGGCTACTATATCATATAGCTGGCACATAAAAATCGGTTAAGGTTAAATAAAAAGTTCGTTTATTCAGACAACACTACAAAGCAAAAATAAAGGGCCCCTTAAAATGGATATTCGAAATATTCACTTTAAGATCCATCTTTTTTTAAATATCCTTTTCACATTTTTCAGCTCCCTTGGATGAAGAATAAAAATAAATGAAATATTTTTTCTGATATATCCTTTTTACACCTTAAGCCATATCTCACTTCGTGATCGTTAGATGAAGTCAACTACATATGAACATTGTTTTTGAATGATTGAAGAACAATGATGAAAAATACTTCATCAAAGTCGATTTTCTGCTCGAAAACGCAATAAATGACATTTCTAAACGCCTAGGAAAAATATTTAATAATTTAAACTTTCATATAAATTTATACTGCTGAAGCAGCAGTAACTATAAATCAAAAGTGGTATTTGGAAATGATAACGGATTTGGTTAGGCGATTTCCGACTGCTAGCGACATTGACGACAGGACGGCGCCACAGCGTACACAGTCCGAGCAGTTTAGCTATATCGAGTCCATTATATCTCGGTCGTATAATTTAACAAAATGGTGAGATTGACTGGCCTGATCTATTAAACGGGGAACTATAGAACTAAGGTTATTCTACTAAGTGTTATTCTACTTTTTAATCCTATTTCAATCAATATTTACAGTCAATTTATTTGTTTATTTGGATTTAGTTGAAACAATAATCTAGATATATTAAAACATTGTGTCACGAGAACATTCTTTAAACATTCTTTTGAGTTGACGACGCAACTGGCTGCTCATCTGTGTCACTTTGTGTTTTATTATCGGAATATCATTTTTTATCAATCATTTCAATTTAACCCATCTGTGTGTGAGTGTTTCATAGTAAACAATGCCATGAACACGTATCGGTGGATGTTTAGGCCGTCGAACGATTGCTGGAACACACGTGCGAAATGTTAGAGCAGCAAGAACAGATCATCAATTCCATGAAATAAACGCATGTCAGAATGACGTAACTGCGTTCATCTCAGTCACAAGAGGCACGAGCTTTCCGGAGTCAATAACAACAACTGGAGCAGAGACGAGCGCGCCGGACAAATTTCAACACATCGCTCACTTACTTCAATACTGGCATAACTCAAAATAATCCATTTTGAGAAAAACACGTTTAAAGTTCTCAATAGACTTAACGCAGAAAAAATGGTTATTTTAGTTTCGAGTTAATTAGGTAAAATATAATAAACTTAGAATGCTTATTTAAAAAAAACTTGATAATTTGATGTTTTACCTGAAAGCCGAAGTAAGTTTGGTCAATATCGACTGCGGGACTACTGAGATATGACGTTCTTACATAAACATGAAAATAATCCTGTAAAATGATATTGCGACATATTCTCATATCACACGGAAAGTAGAAGAGATATCAATACGAAAATTTTTACACCAAATAGTACACAACACAGCGAACATTTCTGCATTATTAAGTAGAAGGAGTTACCGACAACGCCAAAAAGTACATCAAGCATTTACATCTGTTTCTTTCCTCCGTCTCGCATTCGAGTATAAGCCAGATGTCGAAAATTCCGCTCATCTGAAATACCTGATTGGTGCTATGGGCAAAGAATGTCCCAATTGTCAGAAGCTCAAATTAAAAAATGAGTCTGCCAGGATGTGTTGCGCATCAGGAAAAGTGCAACTACCGGACATTGAGACGCCACCAGAACCAGAACGGCTTCAATTCTTCAATTCAAACCTGTTTCTGAGGTCCGTATGCTTTTAAATGTGTACGTTCGGAGCAACAGAAATAATGCAGAATACAGCGGCAAATGATCAGCAATTTAATTCAACCTTCAAAATCAAAGGCCCAGTGTACCACTAAGTAGGCTCATTGCTGTTAATGCCAAACGAACCACATTCATTTTTACAAATCTACTTAATGGATGCACATTGGGGCTGCAATATCCTCAATTCGCCGAACGCCAAACGCAACGTCGGCGAAGTACTCCAGATTATTGTTACTTATTTAACAACCGAAATATTCTTCAAAATAATTACTAGAAACTATGTATATGAGGGAACAACGTTTGACGGGTCAGCTAGACAAAAATTCAAGCAGCCTTTATAAGCATAAAATCTTATGAATTTGCAGGATGAAATATAATACACCGAAAAACATATTTTAATTGAATAAAGTGTACGTCACTCAGAAGCCATATTAAGCTCGGCTCGGTAAGACCAACGCTAAATAGCTTGTACAAGACAAAGCCAACTAAACTGAGTGCAATGAAAATAGACATAGAATATGGTTTATGTGTGTGTGTGTGGCTAACTGAAAATCCGAAAAACAAAGGCACCCACATCCCCACACAAAAATAAAGTAAAACTTTTCCCAGCACGCGCAAAGGCAAAACAGAAACTATGGCAAACTAAATGAAAAACTTTTTGGGCCAACAAACAAATGCAACAAGAAGAACAATTACAAAAAAAAAAAACAATTACATCGTGTGCAAGATGAAGAGCAGTATCTAAATAGAGAACATTCACTCATAACTTGAGTGGCATTGTGCTTTATTTGTTTGCTAAATTAGAGACAAGCTGCAGTGATGAGAGCAAAAATCAATGGTCAGGAAGTGTTCCTTCTCGTTCTGTAAGCAAGGGCACTTGTAGTCGGAAACAAGGCAGCAGCCAAAAGGAAGACCAGGACGAAGAAGTGTGGGGAAAGCCAAACAGAATCTGATTGTATGACAGTGTCGCTGTAAATGAGCAAGGCAGCCATAGTTGACTTTCCATTAAAAATAATTTATTAATGAGTTGGCTAAACGATGTTTACAAATTCTACATAGTTATTACTAAAGACCGAAATCACTTAAGCAAAACGTTGACCAAAAAACTTATTGATTATTGTGGTCTTCTTTTAGAGGCATTTTTTATAAAAATTTGCCTTGTTGTCAAACATAACTTGAAAAAAAAACAAATTTAGTAGTAGTAGTAGTAGTTTATTTGTTCTGAGAATTTTCAGAACATTTTGTTGACATTGGCAGTTTGCGGTCAGTCATATTTACATGGAAAGGTTTTATTACATATATTTAGTTTAGTTTTTGTTTAATTTAGGTCTAAAAAAATTCGGTTGTGATTTGCTTTCTATATGTTAACGCTTCGAAAATGTAACTGGCCAGTGTGGTCCAACTGCGCCCATTCAAAACTTGCCAATACACAAGTCGTAACTCTCCCAGGATTGGACATTCGGCCAGGAAATAAAAGGCATCCTCTTTTTCGTGCCTATTGCAAAGCGTGCATTCATTTTGTACACCATCTCTATATGTCTTGAAGTTCAGTGCCATCATATCACATCGAGCGCGGAATATTTGCGAGATTACTTTAAGTTTATAGCGGTCATTAAAATAATTTCGTTCGCTTAGAGAAAAACAACCTCCTGCTTGTGCTTCTCTGGGCCTGTTCAATATATCTTTCTCGGGTGCGTTCAGCTATGCGCTCCAGTATGTTTTTGTGTGTCGCCGTCCATGATCGATGGTTTTGGAGGTCTAGAGGGACATTCTGCTCAGCAGCTAGAAGTCGCCATTCATTGAAGCATTAAGCTTCATTTACTAGTAGCAGCTTCGCAGTTTTATTAACCAGTCTTGTTGCTGGTTTTTCCATCACCTGCCTCATGTAGGAGAAATGCGTGCCCAAGGTGTAGCTATATAGTTCGGGTAGTCCGGTCTCAATATAAACTGCATAGTTGGGAGTGTTTCGTGGGAGCTGAAATATTTTCTTGATAAAAAAAACGCAGCAACTTCTCCACATCTTCATGACGGGAAATTCCCCATACCTGTGAGGCGTAGCACAGAACGGAGCGGGCGGTTGCTTCATACATCTTATATTTGACACTCGGTAGTACGTTGTTGTTGCTCATTAGTTTGTTCCAAGAGCTGTTTAGCGCTATGATGGATTCCTTTAGTTTTAGACGAACATTTGATGTCATAGTAACTCCAAGATACTTGTAAGTTGTTACTCTCTCTATATCCGACTAAGATGGGATGACCAGGTTCGGGCAGACATTGCCAAGCTTGGTGTGTCCAACTGGTCACAGCTCGCACGGAGCAGAAGCGATTGGCGGACATTGATTGCAGCGACCGAGACCGTCGAACGGTTGTGATGCAAGCATCGGGCCAATCAAGAAGAAGAAGAAGATATCCGCACCGTTTAAGCTCCATGCTTCCCCTTGAGCGGCACGTCCTCTGCCATCCCTAAACATCCCTAAGATTCCAAGTTTTGCAGTACTCGTTTAGTTGGTTGAGCATTTTTTGGAGCTGAGGCGCTGAATCAGCTAAGAGCACCATATCATCCGCGTACAGTATCGTTTTTAAATGCATTTTACCAAATGAAATTCCTGCTGGACAGCGGACTTAGCAGGCAGCCCTGCTTTACTCCTGTGTTACTTTGGAACCAGTCTGATAGTTTTGAACCATCCCATACAGCAGCCATGAAATCGATAAAACTTGCAAGATTCTTTCTATTGTCTTCTTGAAGACAATATAAAAATGGAGTCGACTGTTGAAAAATCTTTTCTAAGCCCAAACTGGTTTTCGCCCAGAAGATTTTGTTCCACTACCCAATTTTCCAATCGCATAAGAAGCGTTGACGCAAACAGCTTCATGGTCGAATTGAGAAAAGATATGCCCCTATAGTTGCTCGCCTCTGTTTGTGTACCTTTTTTGTGTTTGGGGAATATTACGGTCTTTTTGAACCGTCCAGTCCAAACTGGAATTGTATCTCATTTTGGCTGACAGATAAAAGTTTTTCAAAGTGCAGTGCGAGCAGTTCGTTTTTAGCTTTTATCGGTTTGTAGGTCGCCGTACCGTTGAGTTTTCAAATCATATTCCAGAAAGATTTGCTGTCTTTAATGTATGTGATTTCTAATTCCAGACTTCGGAAATATTGCTGTTGCTTTTTTGTACATAAGTCCTTATACAGTCGGTTTGCATTTTGATACTCCATTTTTACTCTATCTGAATTTTCTGCCTTCACCCGTCGTAGGAGCAGGGAAGAGTTTTTTCTCGCCGTCTCGCATTGCTGATCAAACCATGGCTGGTTATACTTCGGTTTTCCTAGAGGCTTCATGCAGCGAGCGGCATTTTTCATGCATTCTGTGAGCTCATTTATTTCAGCTGGATTGTTTAAGCCCTGATATTGGTCCAACTTGCCATCCTTGGCTTTTCTTTCAACTGAGGCGTATTTGCTTGCCTCACATTTGATCGAAGTCTGCTCTGAACCAATCCTAGCGTTGCAATCTCCTATAAGCATAACGTTTCTTTTGTCCAGTTCCATTAGTTGGTCGTACAGCTGTTCGTAATTTGCATCCCAGTTGTTGCAGTTTAAGTAGACCGGCACAATTACCAGTCGTTCTGCATTCAATTTGAGTTTTATAATCGTTTGTCCGTTTACTGTGTGGAACTCCATGTTAATGTTGTGGTGTGCAGTTTTTCGGATACCAAAGAGGCATCCGCCAGTTTTATGCCCTTCCACACGTAGGTACACGTGTAGCCATTTCCCGAGTGTAGGTTATAATCGGCTGAAATATTCATTTCCGCCTTATTTTCCTCCCCTTCCCTCTGTCCACCTTTCTTTTCTATTTTTTATTTTTTTTTACTACCTTTTTTTTTTTTACCTATCTCATTCTTTGTAAAACTTTTTGTTTTTAATGTTAACCCCTTCAGCAATTATTAATTCATCCTTTCACATAATTAAAGTTTTTGTCAAATCGGATGACTATATCTTATGTGCTGAACTCGTTTGGCTTTGTAGAAAAACTTTTCGTTTTTAATTTAACGCTCCCACTGCAATTTTATCTATACGCTTTCACATAATTAAATTTTTGTCCAAATCGGATGCTATATCTTAGCTGCCATAGGAACTATCGGTTGAAAAGTGGGATTTAATGAAAAAACTTTTTTGTTTTTAATGTTAACGGCTCCCACTTCAGCAATTTAATTATGCTTTCACATAAAATTTTTCCAAATCGGCTATTTTATTCATGGCTGATTTCCTTTAGCAGCGATATACTTCACATGACTTCAAATGATTATTCGTAGCTGCATGCTGCAAAGTTATCAAACTTTTCCAACTATGCTCAAAATCACTGGAGAAATGACAACGAAATACTTGGCATCCAGAACACACCTAACAAATGCCATGACAAGCAGCTAAAACGAAGCAACAAAGGACACACTGCTCCAGTCCACCACAATAAAAGCTGAAAAGCATCGGAGCATGATAATAGCAAGAAATCCATAATTCGTTTGTCCAGCAACCTCATCCCCTTCTTTTCCATAACCAGCCATCCACCCATCTTTCAACCATCCAGCATAATCGCAAAGACATTGGCGAGAAGGCGACTCAGCAAATGACGCGCGCTTAAGAGGCAAAACCAAAAGGAAAAGGCATGAAAAATCGAATTATGAATAAAAAAAAGGGAAAGAAAATGCGACATGCAGCGCATAAGAAATCATTGGCCTGTACCGAATGGGATTATCCAGCGAAGTTTTGCTGCTGTTGTTTCCTCTGTTGCTTTTATTCAGAAAATATGATTACTATTTGGCACAAGCTTTAACTTTATGGCCTGTCCTGTGTGTGGGTGTGGCCACCATTTTTTTTGGCTCCTGTTAGGCATAAAATAATAGACCATAAGAAATTGAATTGTAATTTATGCCATTTATTATTTCGTCTGGCAAGGCAAGAGGGGGGCATATACATACATACATACTAATGAAATATGTTTGGGATAAACATACAAATGCATAAAGAATGAGATAAGCTGGGAAAAAGCGAATCTAATGGAAATTCAGAGAGCAAGTGAATGAATACTAATTAGATATTATTCGATTTTTGGGTACTAGAAAACGAATCTTTGTTTAAAATTCTCAAAATACTTAATCATTAGAACTGATTGGCAATCGGGAAATAAATTTAAATTTTGTTTCTTAATGTATGAGCGACAGTATGGCACATAATTCAGCTTACAAGCTATTTTCAATGTGTATTTTCATAAATTTATGACCATATCGCTCACTTACTTCAAGACTGGCATAACTCAAAAAATACGATTTTTGACTTCTTCTTCTTCTTGACGCAAATTTCAATGTTTAAACTAATTAAATAATTTATTCGTTTGATGCAATCTATCCTAGGATATAATGTTGCTTACATTTCCAAAATTCATTTTGCTTGCTAAAATTGTTTGGGTGGTGAATTTTGCTAAATCTCCTTACAAAACACGTGAGGTTTGAAACCAACCAAAAGAAATTTCTGTGGCACCTAAGAATTGGAATTTGGTTGGAAGAGGTTTCTGCGGCACCCCCGATTTTCATGTTTTATTAATAAGCATTTTACAATATTTTACTAGATTAACTCGAAACTATAATAATCATTTTGTCTGGGTTAAATCCATTGAGAACTTTAAATGCGTTTTTCTCTAAATGGATTATTTTCAGTTATGCCAGCCTTAAAGTAAGTATGCGTTATTATTCCCTTCAGTCCGGCTCAGTACTGAATAAATGCTGAATCAGCCATGTCAATCATGGCTGCCCTTACATGAAATTCAGTCATAAATTTAACACAGACGGGACCTACTTCATACTTTATGAACTTAGCTTTTTTTCGGTATGGATTGTAGTACTGAACTCGTGACTTAGTTTCATGGTAGTACGGTACTGGAATAGTAAATTGAGCATAATGGACCGTCAGAAGTGAGTAAACTTAATACTGTCAGCGATATAAACAGCCTCACAATCAAGAGTCAACTGCTATTTACTCTGTGTTGATAAATTGCCTGCTGGGCACTTCCTCTATACATTTGGCTCTTTGGTTACATATGGGACTCTGCCACAGTGATTTCTTGACTACAAATACAGTGCCGATTTGGATAGGGTCGATCAACGCGGTTGAGTTTTTTGGACGGTTTGCAACTCAAGACACTTCTCCAGCACTCCGGTGTGAGCGAAATAAATTTTGTTGTATAAAGATATCAGTCGTTTGAGAAATAGCAAAGTTTATGTTCTGTTAGTTTTGTTTTTATATAATTTTTATTATTTTTCAAAAACATAACAAAAAAATCTCAATTTTTTGGCTCAACTGAATAGGTTTGTCCATTAAAACTATTAAACATAAGTCCATAAAGCAAAATTTCAAGACACTGGGTAAATTAATTAATAAAGGACACTGTTTTAGCATAATTTAGTTATTGGTAGGCCCACCCTTGTTTTTAATTATTTCAAACATACGGTTTGGTAAGGAATCATAATATTTTTCAATTTCATTTGGTGAAATTGTTGACCAGGCTTTTTTAATTGCTTCAATTAGGGTCCCAGAGTCACTAAATTGTCTTCCTCCTTCGTAAACTCTCTGGACAAAAGTCCCCAAATGTTCTCGATAATGTTAACGTCAGGGGAGTAAGGCGACCACTCGAGCATTTGACGTTTTGATCTTTAATCCACAGTTTTACAACCCGAGCGGTAAGAATGGGAGCGTTGTCATGTTGGTACGTCCATGGAATATGACCATAAATCTCCGAAAACTGGGGAATAGCTTTTGGAGCACAGTCTTGTACACATTTGCGTTCATCTTCGAGGCGACGAAAGCAAAATTCTGAATTACCGTTGCATTTGTCCCATTACTTTTTTCTTGCATATAATGAGTATACAAATGAAGGTTCAAAATAAAAAGAAAAGATAGAAAATAGAAAGAGGGAAAAATGTGAGCAAGATTTTTCAAACCTATTCAGTTGAGCGGCACTGTATCTTTTTCGGCTCTATCGTTTAGCACCAGCAAAATTGATATGCTGTGCTAATTTTCTAACACTTATTGCTCTATAATTGAACCAATTTCTTTTTCTCAGGTCAGAGTTTTGTGACGATAAATTCAGTACTGAAGCTTAGAACAGCAGGGTTAGCCCTCGTAAAATTCTCTTGTCGAATATAGAGTTTGGAAATAATTATAAAGCAAACGGGTGTCGTTTTGGACACTCTGATTCTTCGAGCCCAAACTAAACAGATATGAAGATACCGCCCTTCGAGTTCAGTACAAAGAAAGAGGGTTAAACTTAAAGGAAATTTAACAAAATGTGTTAAAATAATTTTTGGTAAATGTTGAGAACAATTTTGAACGACTTACCCTTACAATGCAACTGCATTAATATTTCCAGGCTTATAACGCAGACCAATAGCAAAAAAACCCCATATTTCTATACCTTGAGAGGGTATATAATCCGGATGTTTTCAGGAAGATCTTCCGACCACATAAAGTATATATATTCTTGATCAGCGTGACCAGCTGAGTTGATTAGCCTTGTCCGTCTGTCCGTCCGTCGTCCGTCTGTCCGTCCGTCTGTTTCTATGCTATCTCCTCCGTAGTTTTAAAGCTATCGTAACCAAACTTTTGCCAAGTCTTTTTTATATGCTGCAATAGAACGATCGGTTGAAAAAAATGTCAGAAAATTTTATATGTTTTTACTGAATATCAGATCTGAAAATGTTTTTAGTAAAACTGTTATTGCTCAATATGTATGCTACACATATTCTGTCAATTCTGTCCAAATCGGATGCCTCTAGCTATAGCTTCCATGGAATGATCGGACGAAAAAAATATTTTTAGTGAGAAAATTTTTCGTTTTCAAGGTAGCGTGTTTGTACGTTTTCAGTTGTAAATATTGACTGTCACAATAAATTTTAAAGATTTTTCAAAATCGTTTTGGGTTGTGCACAAATATGCTTTTTTTTATTAAATTTTTTACCGTCTTTTAATTAATTTATTATTATAATTAATCCTATCGCTACAGGTATACTAACTTTTTTAGGGCACTAGTCACAACAGTTGATGTTCATGAATTAACTAATTACTTGAGATTTATAAAGGTTATTTAACTTAAAACTGTAATATGTGAAAGTTTTATAATATTTTATAACTAATTATTTATTTATTTCTTCAATTATTTTATTCTGTCTATTTAGTCTACTCTCTGAAGATGACTTTTTAGAATATCACGAAATATTTGTGCGCCACTGATTGACTTGATATCATGAAAGACGAAGACCAAAGACGAAAAGCATTTACATAAAAGTGGCGATCAGCGCATGCAAGTGGATCCTTACGCAAGCAATATTGTTGGTTCTTCTGGACGTGGCAAAGCTCAACAAGGCTGATTTGTTATTATTGTTTAGTGGAGGAATAACAGTTCTTAATTATTAGTCCAGGCATCAAGACTTAAGTCAAATATGTTTGATAGAGTTGGAAATTTTAGTTCATTTTAGTGACCTAATGAACTATAGTTCATTATTTGAACTATATCTCAGTTGCTCTGTCAGTTTGTTGAGAGGAAACGGTTTTGCTACAGTGGTGGACAAAAGTATTTTGATAAAAAAAATTCAGAAATAATCCATTGTATCTTTTAAACAAAAAATCCTAAAACTTTGAAATTCGTATCGAATACTGGTATAAAGTTAAGCCTTAAATAAAACATAAGTCGTACACAATCAGTTGCATAGGTTAGAAAATATAAATCAAAATGTGCAAATGGAAGAGGACATAAGTATTTTGACGGACACAAGAGTCCGCTGATGAGAAGATGTGGTTATCTTCGAAACAGCGATCGTTGTACGGACATACCAATTGCTATTCCAAGTTGTTGTAATTAATCTCTGTTGATTTGTGTTGATTACATTGAATTGTAACTCTCCACCGACCTCAAGCCAGCCAGATATAAAAAATGAATTTTTTTTATCAAAATACTTTTGTCCACCACTGTATTGTCTTAATGTTGTAATGTGGCTATGTCTTCATAGAAGCCATGGATCACACTAGATTGTGGCTGTGCATTCGAAAAACACGTTCTTGGTCTTAGGCAAGTTCTTCGATCGAATACCATTAATGATGGGCAGCAGTGAGAGAACCACACATTTGGCACCATAGATCACTGAATAGAGGGAAGAGCCACGAATGATAAGCACATATTGCTTAAAATGGCCATAGGATTTCATCAACTGCAGGCCAGTCATCTCCTGAGTTTGGTTAAGCGGTTTAAATGCGATACCCTCTGTCGCCAAATTCTCGTCCCTGTAACGTGTCCATGTCGTGGGTGCCAATGGCCAACAGGGTACACTTACGACAAATGTTCTGGGGCAGCTTATCCTGCGGATCAATGAAACTGTTGTACGACACATTGTGAAGCACAGCGGCCACAGTATGTGGACGAATCTCTGCCCTGGACGTAGCAACTCTTCGCATCTGTTGCTGGTTGGCACGACAAACCCAAACTTTGGCATTGAGATATGATGGTCTATGTTTTAAATGTGAATAGCTTGTTAAATTCATAGAAAATCATTATGAAATGCAGGCCTACTAGATCATGATATCTAATGTATTAGACAATGGCCGTGTTCACCAGCACAAATCGATGACGCAAAAATCGATGGATCTAGTTCAATTGTTGAAGTGATTAAAATCAAAACGATAGCATTCACGCATACCATTTTTACCTTAAAAAATCTTCAGAGCGTTTAACAAGAGTCACATAACTTTACATTTAGGAAAGGGAAAAAGTTAAGCCCGTCGCACAATGCAAAGACGAACACGGGAATCTGGTCACCGATCCAAGTGGCGCTTAACAAATGGAGAAGCTCTTCTCCAACCTACTGGGAGGCGATGACGAACATGATGCCGCCTCTAAGAAGTAGCGATGCCGCCAATCGACAACATAGAGATAGACCCGCCGACCCAACAGGAAGTCTGCTTAGCCATACAAAGGCTAAAGAACAATAAATCACCTGGCGCTGATGAGCTGCCCGCTGAATTGTTCAAGGCTGGAGGGAAGAATTGGTAAAGGTGCATGCACCAACTCTTTGCCGTATAGGGTTGACGAAAGCATGCCCGACGATTGGAATTTAAGTGTTCTATGCCCAATCTTTAAAAAAGGAGACCCTGCAGTTTGCGCCAACTACCGCGGGATCAGTCTCCTTCCCATTGCATATAAGGTTCTGTCGCGCATTATTTGTGAACGTCTTAAGCCGCTTATTAACACACTGATTGGACCTTATCAGTGTGGCTTTAGACCTGGTAAATCCACCACAGACCAGATATTCACATTACGACAAATCCTGGAGAAGACCTATGAGAGAGGCATCAACACACACCATCTATTTGTTGATTATAAATCAGCCTTCGACACGCCGATAAGGTCAAGGTTTTTTGAAGCCTTGTCTACCCTTGGTATACCAGCAAAGTACGTCCGTCTTTGCATGATGACGTTGAGAAGTACACAAAGCTCCGTCAAAATAGGAAAGAACCTTTCCGAACCATTTGATACCAAGAGAGGTTTTAGGCAGGGCGATACCTTATCGTGCGACTTCTTCAATCTACTGATGGAATATATACTGCGCCAGTGCCCACATGCCAACAGAACGGGCGCCTTTATTCATAAAGATCTAATGCTACTCGCATATGCCGATGATATCGACATCATCGGCAAA
Source organism: Lordiphosa stackelbergi (assembly GCA_018904235.1). NCBI lineage: Eukaryota > Metazoa > Arthropoda > Insecta > Diptera > Drosophilidae > Lordiphosa > Lordiphosa stackelbergi. The sequence continues at coordinate 75,036 of JAEIFU010000852.1, forward strand.
AACGAACGGGCGGTAAGCAGGGCGTTTTCAGAGATTGAGAGGCAGTCAGAACTGATGGGTCTAGCGGTGAATGAGGACAAGACGAAATACCTTGTATCCGCGGACAAAAGTCCTTGCGTCTTGGACAATTTGTTACAATGGGAGAATACAACTTTAAAGTTGTTGAGGATTTTGTTTACCTCGGAACGACGATAACCAGCGACAACAACATCAGTCTGGAAATCCGAAGAAGGATCACTCTTGCAAACCGATGCTTCTACGGGCTAAGTAGAGAGCTCAAGAGCAGAGACCTCAAGCGAAGAACAAAATTAGCCCTATACAAGTCGCTAATCATCCCAGTCCTGCAATATGGCGCAGAAGCATGGACAATGACAGCAGCGGATGAAGCGGCGATTGGCGTGTTTGAACGAAAGATTCTTCGGAGGATTTATGGACCTTTAAAAGTTGGCGATGTTTTCCGCATTCGAAATAATGACGAACTGTATGAGCTCTATGGGGACACCTGTCTGGTCAAGCGCATAAAGCAACAGCGGCTGCGCTGGTTAGGACATGTCACCAGGATGGACGAAGAAGCTCCAGTAAGGAAAGCTTATTATTCGAAGGCGGCTGACTTCGGAGGAAGAGGCAGGCGGGGAGACCTCGACTGAGATGGGATGACCAGGTTCGGGCAGACCTTGCCAAGCTTGGTTTGACCAATTGGTCCCAGCTCGCACGGAGCAGAAGCGACTGGCGGACATTGTTGGCAGCGGCCGAGACCGTCGAACGGTTGTGATGCATGCATCGGGCCAATCAAGAAGAAAGAAGACCTAGTTCATTAGTTCATTTTAATGACTAGTTCATTTGAACTAGTTCAAAAAAATCGGCACAACTCTAATGTTTGAAGCTGAACTTGTAACGTGATAGAAAAGCCCAGAGGCGTATCTTGCGATGCTATTAAATGCCACCTTTGCTTTGTGCTGACTAGCAGCACCACATTTAGCGAATATTTCAACTCCATAAAATAGTACAGGTATAACATTGGCCTTTGCAATTAGAACCCATACGCTGGTTGCCAAAAACCGCTGCGTTAACTACAGCTGGCAAAGGAAAGTCCAACAAATGTTAAAAATGTGTGTTTAAATGAGTGATAGTAAAAAAATAGAGGGAAGCTAACTTCGGCTCGACTGAAGTTTATATACCCTTGAAGCATAATAATAATATAATAATAATAATAATACTTTATTAAAAATCAAATAACAGATGTTTTGAAAAAGCATACAATATTTTACATAGATGTTGAGTTTTAATAAGGTAATACGGCTATGACTATCAAGTCGTCAGTCGTACCCTTGAAGCATAATATATGCCTGCCAATTTGTTATATGGCTGCTATACGATATGTTCATCTCATTTCGATCAAACTCTATTCAAAGAGATAATATTCATAGCTGGAAAGTATAAAGACGCCACCATTGAAAACAAAAAAGTTTTTCTCACTAGAACTACTTTCCGACCCACCGTTCCTATGGCAGCTATATGCTAAAGTCATCCGATTTCAATCAAAATTGGTAGAGTTTAGTGGTAGAATATAATATTGCATTTACAAGTTTTGGAGCGATAGCATTGAAAACAAAAAAGTTTTCTTACTAAGACTTTTTTCCAGACCTATCTTTTATATGGCAGCTGTACTATATAGTTGTCCGATTTTCAAAAATCTTTATGGAATTATGAGAAAGCATAGAGAACTTATAAATACGAGGTTCGGAGTCGTTTGAGTGGAAAACAAAAAAGTTTTTCTCACTAGAACTACTTTTTCGACCGATCCTTCTTATGGCAGCTATATGATAAAGCCGGTTTCGACAAATGTGCAGCGTATGTGTACCAAAAGACTTCGTGCTAAGTTTGGGCAAGATAGCTTTAAATTTGACGGAGGAAATAGCATAGAAACAGACGGACGGACGGACAGACGGACATGGCTATATCAACTCAACTCGTCACGCTGATCAAGAATATATATACTTTATGTACAAGATTTGTTTTTGTCCTTAAAAACAAAAAATAATTAAAATAATCCCACGGGTATAAAAATCTTCAGTTCAATTAGAAATGCCTTGACGGAAAGCGAATTCCATTTCATGTGGTTGTTAAATTTAAAAAAAAAATGGCTCGGAGTTTTTTTTTTTTTTATTTTTTGATGGGTTTTTTTTTTTTTTTTTTGTTTTTTAAGATTAAAAAACTTTGAGGGATGTGAAGGGCAAATTTTTACTTTTTAACTTTACCTAAATTAACCTCTAGGGTTAAGTTGAGAGTTTAGTCAAATAAACCGACGGTTTGTCTGCAAATATGCAGACAAGTTGGGATTCTTGATTCTCCAGTGACAAAATTAGCATTTTAAGTAACATTTTCCTCTTGACCTACTTTCGAAAACCTACTTTGCAAAAAAATCTTATTCATTATGTCGTATAAATATTTCTATTATTTTATCGATATTCTGTATTTAAACTATAAGCCCTTCAAATATTAATTCTTTATTAATATCATTTTGCTATTTTACTTTCAATTCAAACTACTCACGCATTTTCCGCCATTTCCCACTTAGACTCACTAAGTGATAAATGCACTTTGCCAATTTCAGTTAATTTTTGCTTTTTCTACCTTTCATTTGCCAATCGCACTATTTTTGTTTCAATGGGGGAAAATTCATTTGACATTAAATATTTAATGATTATGGACAAATTCCATTAAGATTTTTCCTTCGAACGGTGTGCGAACGGTTTTTGTTGAAACAGAAATAAGTGAAATTAAAACATTGTATCAAGGTTCATGACTCGAATAATTTAAAATCCATTGACATAATTTTATTTTTTTTTTCATAAAGCGAATACAATTTATAAAATATGATTTACTCAATTTAAGTTTGACCTATTAAAAAATTGTCACCTCCTCCACCTTTTTGCTTTATTTTCTATTCACCCCAAAAATGCTGCAAAAACTTTTAAGTTTTTAAGACTTTTATTGATAAAAATGGTCTAAAGTTACCTACTAAAAAATTTCTGGTGACAAGTTGAAACACAAGAAAAATGGCTTACGAAAATTTCGCAGAAAAAGTCAAGAAGAATTTTTAACGCAAAAAGCAAAGTGAACAGGAAAAATTTCTCAGGGAAAATCTTGAGCTTGAGCATAATTTGAAGATTGCCTGGGGCTTCTACATCCTTTATGGCGTTGTTATTGTTGGCTGGTGTTAAAAGGCATGAGGGGCTAAGGGGTTAAAGCGCTGTCAGTGACAACAGCTGCTTTCATGTCTGTGACCCACTGACTGGGTGTAGCCTACTTTCCGGGGCCTACAGTTAGAACAGAAGCACTATTTCTCCTGTGGATGCTGCTGTTTCTTGTTGCATTTCGCTTCGAGTTTTCGCTTAGAGTGAATGACGTTGACACAATTAAGTGCAGAGAAAATACATAGCAAAATTTAATTAAACGGGAGCGGTGACGTCAACTCCGAAGCAACTTCCGTGGAATGTTTATGTCAGTTCTTAATTGCAATGTCGTGTCATTGCATTGATAAGGCTTAGATAGTTGGGGGTAAAGTCATCAGAACTTCAAACAAAAGTTGATTTCAGTAATTAATAAACATTGATTGAAAGCTTATTACTAAAGCAATATAAATTTTAAGTAAAGATACCGAAATTGAATCACCCCAAGTGCTGACACTAGAACATCTAGAAATATAAATGGTGGCTCAGAGACTGCAACAAACAACAATACAAACTTTGTACAAAACAATTTTTGTTATTTAGATTGAATTATTTTATTGTTGAACTGACTACAGAGCTTGGATTTGTTTGAAAATTGCTGCCCCTTATGCCAAATTAAAAGACTGCTAATTATATGCGTTATTATTTGCATTAGCCCTCTCCCTCTGTAAATATTTGTAATTAAATCTACACAAAATCTGTTTTACATAAAGTTAAAACATAAAATTCACCAACACAAAACACACATGCAACCCCAATTGACATGGGCAAAATAACTAAAACCTCGTAAATTCTACAGGTAAAAACTAAACAAACATTACCGGGCGAATTTCAAACAACCAATTGGAATTTAAGCCTCTGTAAAATGTTTAGGAAACGTGTTTGTTTTGGTTTGGAGAAATCGATGTATTTGCTTTTAATTAAAAACGAGAGCCTCCTCAGGCTTTACAACTTTATGGCCCAAAACTCAAACTGTAATGAAATTTTTCTTTAATATCTACTAAATAAACAACAAAAGTAGTAGGACCTTCCCAAAAACTTATTTATATGTTATCCATGTTCCATTCATATGCCATAAGTGCATGCCTTTGCCAAGCGATGAAAAATGAAAAGAAAATAGTTTTTCTCAGACAGCCTGCCAATGCCAAATGCCGCTGCCCCTTCGCATAGTTCAAATATTTTTACATGTCAAACATAAAAAAATTTTAGTTTTGCCTTTGCATACAGCTTGAATGTCTTGAATAAGAGTAGGAGTGAGACAGACAGAGGGAGAGAGAGAGAGAGCGAAAAGTGAGCACTAAAATAAGTTATACATATAAATCACAGCAGTTAGATGCTTTCAGAGCCATCTGCCTCAAGTACTTTTGCAGTTCAAGAGATATTCAAACAAACAAAGTAAAAAAAAAAGTTGGCAAAAAATACTGAAGTAACTGCCAATGAGTTGAGTGATGTTTTCTGGTAAAAAAAATCACTGCCTTGGCTGACAGCTTTTTTAAGGATATGAATAATAAATCTTTATGAATGTTTATCCAAGCGTTTACTCAAAGAAATGTGTGTGAAAGAAAGTCAAAATAATGATTTCATTCAATTGATACATTTATCATAACGATTAAGGCTGAACCTTAGGGTCAATCGGTTCCGCACTCCGTGCCGTTTCGAGCCGAGGGGTTTCCCAAATGTTATCCTGTACGTGTAGTTTTGTATTCGGATGTCACAATCACAGTCATCTAATTATAAACAAATACCTTTTTTATAAAATAACACTCACTTAGCTATTATTCAGTAATTTTACCCTACGGAAGAAAAAATTCAATTGAATTATAAAAACTATTCCTTTAAACCCAAACTAAATATTTTTATTTTCTACAAACTACTGACAACACCAATATATTTTAGAATTTATTTCTAAATTTAATTATGCCTTCAGATATTCAGCTGTTCCCTTTGATGCAACCATTCCTATTCTGGCACTCATACAGACAACAACATGAAGTTTCCAAATTTCAAAATAAAGACCCATATTTTAGTGACGGATAGTCATCCAAAGATTTTATCGTTCATTTGGGAATGCAGCAACTAAGCACTGTACAAACTGGCACATCAGCTGCTCTCTGTCCCAGTCTCTTTTTCATATTTTAAGACTTTTTCCAAAACAAAAAAAAGGTTTCAGATTAGCTCTGTGTCTGGCAGACATTTGGGAAAACACTTTCTATCCCAAATGCTAAGCAAAAAGTTTTTTTTTTGTGATTGTGTCAACTTTTTGGTGCCTTTTTAGTCTCACACATACACACACACACACATAAACACGTATATAGTGGAGAGTGCCAAAAAATAAAAAGGAACAAAGCCCTAAAAAATGCCGCCAACTTTTCGCCGCATTTATCAGAAGTTTTTTGTTTTTTTTTTTATGAGAAATCCCTTGTGAAACGTAATTGAGATATGCGGGACAACTATTCGTACTTGGGGATCCAAACAAAAACTCACACACCGTTGCCGAAGCAAATAAAAGACGATGTAATTAAGAACTCTTCTCTTTTCTCTTCCTTCCTTCCTTCCTTCCTGCAGTTTAATGGGGCCACACTAAGGAGACAAACACGACTATAAAACATTGCACAGCCAACAAAAAATTAAGGCATAAACTACAATTGTTCAGATTATTACACGTCATGCAATTTACAAAGCAAAGAGCTAACAGAGAGTAGGGGAATGGTAGAAGAGTAGTTTGGCTCTATAATTTTGCAATGCAAATTCAAATGGACGACAACCTCGTCAGTGGAATGTAATTTCAGAATGGGGAAAGGGAAATTGGTAATCGAACTGCAAAACGCAGAAAACTGCAGACAACTGACTACTTTCAAGCGTTGCCCTCCGGTGCAATGGGGCGTATACGCAATATTAATATTTTAAAGGCAAATTGGAAAATGACCCGCAATGCAAATGACAAGACATTATAATTGCATATCTTGCACAGGCAAATGGACAACAGCTGAAATGAAATGATTTGATTTGAAAACATATGCTATCATTGTGTTTGTTTGATGAAAGGAATTTATAGCTCAATCATATAACTTGGCTTCTATTTGTTATTTCATGAAGGAGGAATTCGTTTTAAACCTAAAATTTAATTGTGGCTTTTCTAAGCTATTGGATTTCTATTGAAACAAATTGAACCACTAAGAAATACCATCAAATTTATTTCCGAATCAAAGCTATAAAGTTCCAGGAGTTCATTTGGAAGCAAATAAAATTGATAACAACCAGCTCACAAATTAGGGCTCTTTCTCTAAATTTAAAAACTTATTCTACGATTTAAAAATCCTGAATTAAATCAATTACTTCTTGATTCAATTCGTCTTCTTCAAAGAGAATAGTATTTATTACCTTTCTTCTATTTACAGCTTTTAAAATCGATTATGCAGTTGGGAAGACATGGTGAAATATACGTATAAACTTTCGAAAAAGTAAAAATAAAACAAGTGAGGAAGTCGGTCAAGCCTGACTATATCATACTCTGTACCTGGACTAGAAGTTGAATGCAGCGCTGCTCTACCTATCTTTTTCTTTTTTTTTTTTTTTTGGCATAAACCCAAAAAAATGTTGTTTTGTTTTTTAAAATAACCTTTATTTTTATGTTTATAATACTCTAATTAATCAAAAAATCAATTGATAAGATTTTTTACGGTCACACTGATTGAGCGGTACGCTGTCAAAGTCAGATGATTACGCACGTGTTAGCATTGTGTACAATTCACCGAAACACATTACTCAAGTTTGATTGCTTACGTTGGCCACATAAAAATAAAAATACAACTTTAAATGATGGAAAATCGTAGTACAGGTATGTAAAACAAGAGTCTAATAACATATCCGTTAATTTTATTTGTTTTTGTCCTTGTGTAACGTGTTTTATGCATGTGTATTTTTAAGAATTTTCTTAGCAAGTTTAGCTTTGTTTCGTGGAGTAGAACTCTCAAGGCACTCCGAAGTGCTCAGACATTTAAATGTGGAGTTACTAACTGAAGTGTCCAGAATAATATGCAACTAAATTTGTCTGCTTTAACTTGCTTTTTCTCGAAAAAATCGCCTTTTTCCAGATGGATATACGTTTGAACATGCAGAGCTGTTAGACATTTTTGTCAGCCACAAACGCGCAAAAGCCGCAGTCTAACAGCATATACCGAATACCAAAAAATTTGCGAAAACCACCTAAGTAAAACCACCGAAACACAAGTAAATAAACAGGTATGCGCTTTTATCAAATATTTCGAAAGGAAATGGACAAATTGCGGGCGACAAATACTAAGATGTAAAAATAAGCATTCTGAATGGCTTGAATTGTGGATCTATGAATAGAGGTGGTCGTACATAAGTGGACTATGAGAATGCTAGCTCCCGACAAAGACGAAAGTTGGCGACAGAGCTTTCAGAGGTTAGTAATAACTCGTTACCTTTGCTTGTACATGCTGCTAGAGTTTCAGCAAAACAAAATCAGCAGATATAGACATGGCTGCTGAATTGAAAGCTGCTGGAACAATCGAGGATATGAGTTAACTGTAAACAGACACAGAGCCTTAGATACTTCGGACCCATTGCTGTGTGGTATGTATTTAAAAGAAAGACAAAATAAAAATAAAAAAAACATACCAAATGAAGTTTTCTCGCTGCTGATGTCACCACTTTTTGAATTTTTAACAAATACTGATAATAAAGAATATCACGACGAAAATAAAGAAGATGATTAGAGCTTAATGAAGATATTTATGAAGAATTGCTTCTGACGAAGAATATTTTTAAATAGAAAAAAATTAAGTTCTGATGTGTCGTACGTATCCTTTCTAAGCTGTTTAAGCATAACTTAATTCAAATAATTCAAAAATAATTTTTTTTATTTTCAGATCACAACACCAAAATAAAAATCGTCTAGTCTAAGAACAAAAACCTTTGGTAACTAAAGCATAGTTTTAACAAAGCTGTTTAAAATTTTTAAAATTAATAAATTTATTATAAATTGTTTATATTTAGAAGCTCGTCCTTTTATAATAAATTTGGTCCAAATTGGTAATTTTAAATGTTCTTATCCATAACCAATTTTTTCATTAAGTAAAAATGCACACAACAGATCATAAAAACATATTTATTTTGAATTTTCCAAATAATTTTAGATACCATGTTCGTGGAGGGGATGTAGGCGTGGTCGGATCATAAAATAAACAAAAACCGAAAATCTACTTTAATTTGAATAATTTTTGTGCAAAAACTTAACTTCCTATCTTTCAATTTGAAGTTGATGCCAAAAAAATCAAAGTCTTTCAGGGCCGACTTTAACTGAGTCTCTCTTTTAGCTAAGTTTAATTCATTTTTGTGAATGTAAAATTAAAAAAACCCCCCCACACCCCCACCCCCAAGCTACTCTCTGATTCACTGGTTAATGCTTCATTATAAAATCTTCTTATAACAAAAATTTTAAATATTTTTTTTTTTTTTTTTTCTCTTTTTAAAAAATTATTTAAAAAAAATTTCAATGCACTATCGCACATGGATGTAATCAACCCCTAGGAAACAATACTTATATTTTTCTTTACTTAAAATTAAGTAGCCTTAAGTTAGATCCCACCTTGACTGAATTTTTAAAAATAATTTTTCTTATTTTTTTAAGATAAAGCTATTAAAATGTTGATCAAACTCAAGTTAATCAGTAATACTGTCTCATTGGCATAAAATGCTATCTTTCCAGAATCAAACAAGTATGACCGTTGCAGTCGAGTAGCCCGACTTCAATATACCCTGTACAATTGTCAACGAGAGCGTAAGTTAAAGTCGGCTCTAACCGACTTCGATAAACCCGTTACTCATGAAAAACATGTTTAACAGTGCTCCTGCGTTCCTTAGGGTGACCATCCGAAAAGTATGCAACATTTTTTAGGGTGGGTGGGGTGGTAGCGGGGGCTTGGTTCGCTTTTTTGCTCATAACTTCTGAACCGTTCATCCGATTTTTATCATTTCTTCGGCAAATCGGTTCATTTTGCAAAGAAAGAACGAATCTTCTATCTTCAAAACTGTGGGAGATATAACGTTTTTTCCAAATTGCGGGGGCGGGAGGGGGCGTGGCCAAAATTTGAAACAAACTTGATCTGCGTGCAGATAAAAGAAGCATTTGTCCCATACATGTAAAACCTCTATCTTTTACCATCTCTGAGATCGACGCGTTCATACAGACAGACGGACGGACAGACGGACGGACGGACGGACAGACGGACTGACGGACAGACGGACATGCCTAAATCGACTCGGCTATTGATGCTGATCAAGAATATAGATACTTTATAGGGTCGGAAATGTTTCCTTCTCCCTGTTACATACATTTGCACATCTTCATGATCCCCTTTTACCCATTTTTAATGGGTACAGGGTATAAAAAAAAATGTTAATGTGTAGCCTGTACACAGTGTAGGCAATCATTTAATTGCTTCTGAAAAGGCTGAAAAGTCTCTGAGCTATCCGTCACTTTTTATTATTTATCTAACTCAGGTTACTTGACATAAGCCGATTTTATATTTTCGCCAAAAAATATAAAAATTAAAAAGCAGTAAAAATCTTTAAAAAAATAGCGGTTGGTTTCTGAACCTTTTGAGGACGGGATTTGAACATTTTCTCTTAAATTTAAAAAAGGTATACTTTGAAAGTAGCGTTCCCTAACTTTGTTTAGGAAAATGTTTTAAGACGTAATTCAGCCGAACTTATTCAGCTCGTTTTGTAACTTCCTTAGAAACAAAATTTAATCATCCCAATACTAAATAATTTCGATGACACTGAACTCTTTTGCCTTCGACTAATTAGATAACTAACCGTTTAAATGACTCTCAATGAAAAGAAGATACACCTCATTTTATATAAATTAAGCTACAATATTTCAAATGTTATCGAATCATTCTCAATTTATGTATCTGTAATTAGTATTCCTGATTTTCTTCAACCTTTTGTGACAAAGGACCACCGGAAGCCTACATAACTTGAAGTTGACACACAAAGGGCTACCTATGTACATTTTAGTTGTTTCATATTTATTTTTCTTTTATAGCTCCCTAGGCGGTACACACACACACAAAACAGAAACAACATCAAAAGTTTGTTAGCCGCATTAAAGTTCCCATGAAAACAAAGGATTTGCTGAGGGGAGAGACTTCAAGTTGAAGTTACAAAAGCCAAATAAAAACAACAGCTACAAACTAGATAACTTACGTTCAACAAATGTTGAATGATTTAATCCTTTGGGCAAACTTTCCGGTACTTTTCACTCACTCCACAAAACACAACCACACAAAACACAAAACGCGAACCGGTGCTGTCTAATTGTTGGTGATTCTTTACAGAAGCACCACTGACATATTAACACATTTCCCAACGATGGTGTTTTTTCCTTTCTTTTTTCTTGTGGTTTCCTACGTCCTTAGTCAGTCCGAAGACTTAGCCAGTTGTTGTTGCCGCACGCACGTCCACAATCGAACTGAAAATTGAACGCAGCGCGCAGCCTGCGAACAGGACATGACTACGTTTCCTGTCGCCGTTGTCGTCGGCATCGTTGTCGCATCATTTCGTTTGTTAGGCCTCGGGATGCTGCAATTTGAAGTTAAGGAGAAAAGGAGAGAAAAGCTTTCTCGCTGAGAGAGAGTAAGTGGCTGTATGGTGAGTTCAGCTACGCTATACACGGAACACAATTTGTGGTAAGAAATTAGAAGTGATTGCCTAAAATATTTCTACGATTTGTAAGAAATTAGAGAAAAATGTAAATAACTAAAAATGAGTTTGGTTAAAAAAGCTCCCACATAAATATAAAAAATTGACTTAAACAAATGTTATGTGTGAGTAAATTAAAATAACATACACCATAAACAAAAGCAAAAAAAAAAATAAAAAAAATTATATTTTTAATTAATTTTTAAATATATTTTTTAAAAAATTTTTTTATTTTGTTTTTTGTTTTTTTATTAAAAAAAATAAAAAGTTTTTTATTTTTTTTGCAGAGGTTTTTTTTTTAATAAAAGAAAAAATAAAAAAAAATTTGGGGTTTGGAATCTTAATCATTTAATTTGTTCCGAGTAGATTTGTTTAACATCAATTTTTGAATATGATATCTCTCAAATGGCCGCCTCTGGCGTTGATGGCGTGTTGTGCCCTTTTTGCAGCATTTTCCATCGATTTCGCCAACATTTCGGCCGGAATAGCGGCTATTTCTTCACGAATGTTGTCCTTGAGCTCTTCTACGGTCCTTGGCTTGTTAACGTAAACCTTTGTCTTCAAATATCCCCACAAGAAGAAGTCAGGCGGCGTCAAATCGGGCGAACGCGGTGGCCAGTCCAAATCACCACTTTTCGACATCAAATGGCCCGGAAACAATTTCTTCAGAAAATCGATTGTTATGCGACTTGTGTGCGGTGGAGCGCCGTCTTGTTGAAACCAGAACTGCCTCATACGCTTTCGACGAATAATTGGCATCTCAAAATTGGTCATCATGTCGCGATAACGCTCCTGGTTGATGGTAACACCATGGCCATTTTCATTTTGGAAGAAAAACGGCCCAATGACCGTTTTCGCACTAACGCCGCACCAAACTGTGACTTTTTCGTCATGAAGAGGCACTTCTTGAATCTCCTCAGGATTTTTAGTGGCGTAAATACGGCAATTTTGCTTATTTACGGTCCCATTCAATGTGAAATGGGCTTAATTTTTATTTTTTTAAAAGCACGTTGAGTTTTCACAATTGACTTGTTCTGTTGAATATAAATTTCAACTATTTCAGAGCGCTCGCGTGGCGTGTATTGTTCCATGGTAAAAATCTGCTTGGACTGACGCTTCAAACGCGGTATGTCATTAAGCGATCTGACATCTCTGTCAAAAGTTATGGCGTTGCCAGATGGGTCCGTCGAATATGGGCCCTAACATGTATACGCAACTCAGATTCATCCAAGCATTTTCCTAGAGTTTAGAGTTTTAAAAAGAAATTGTTTCTGATCAATTTAATTTCCCATTCTTTGGCTCCGTAGCCCAGTGGGGGGGGGGTTTGTTTTTGCTCTTAAAACAAAAAATCTGAATGATACTTTTCACGAGACCCAGTACTAAAACCTTGTTTTTGCTTTTGTCTAAAACCCTTCACTTAAATAGATATAACTCGCGAATGGACCGTCCGATTGTTCATATCCTTATCAATTCCGGTAGTGACGAGAGGAACCTAATACATTTTTATCAATGGTTCGACTTATTTAACGCGATGGCTGAGAAATGCGGCTTACAGATCTGGCATTTTCCTTTTTTTGAGAAATTTGTACTTTGACCATCACTGGTTTTTACTATTTTATTCTATGCGATTTTTCTTAAAATTTATTATAAAAGCCCATTTAATTCTCAGTTGAACGTTTGTTGTCCCAATAAATTTGGATACCGTTTGACGAAGTTATCGCGCATTTCTAAGTACACCTCATCTAGTATTTTTTTTAGTCTGCCAATATTTTTTGACAACCTTAATGTCCTACAAGTATGTCTGTTTTCTTTGGCGCCAGATTCAAAAAATATTTTTAAATTCTTATATAAATATATATTTTCATGTTTCACAATTCTTTGGGCCAATAAATATGAGAAAGGTGAATCGCTAGTATGGATCAATTTTGACTGTGATATGCGACACTAACTCGCTTATGGTTTCATCAAAATAATTTTAAATTTAAATTTCATGTACAAGAGGATACTCTGACTGGTGCATTTTGTAGAGTCTGCAGATGTGTTCTCCAACTTCAGCCAACTCTAAATGTCAACAGTGGGCTGTAAGGGTCTTCAAGGGTCTTCGGTGCCAAAGGCAAATATTCTTCATCAGAAAGAATCGAAATATATTCTTCTATCCACATGACGAGCGGTCTGTATGAGCTCTTTGGGGATCCTATCTAGTCAAGCGCCAAAACGCAGAGCCTGCGCTGGTTAGGACATGTCAACCGGATGGATGAAGAAGCTCCAGAAAAAGGCGGTACTAGACGAGGGTGGATGAATGCTATGAGGAAAAGGCAAAGTGGGCTCGCGAGAAACAGAAGTATTATTAATAATAGACTGATAACCGCCTATATATACAAAAATCGGGCCAAAGAGAGATACCCAATCCAAAGCGCCGGTGCTGCTAAGATACCTGTTAAATTGTGATTTTGCTGAAATATTATTTAATAAGAACTTCAACATACATTTTGTCAACCATTGAAAATAAATACTATATTCGTCATTTTAATGCCCTTTTTATTCTGTGGTTTTATACTGAGGTATTTCCCAATTTCTGCTGGGGGCCAATATTTAAAACCAAAAGAGACACCAAAGCTAACCTCGTTTGTGTCGAAGTTTAAATACACTTGAAAAAGCTCGCTTCAACGGTTAGCAAGTGATTTTGACCAAACTTTTAAGATCAGATTAAAAATATATAAGATTAAGAACGACAGAGTTTAAGAGGGCATATATAGAAAAATCCATTTTTTCCGGCTCGATAATTTCTATGGCAGCTTTTGTGACGAGCGCTCTAAGTTATAAGTTCACGTAGAATCAGACAGACCGTCAGGCTTAATTGACTCAGCTCTTCATGCTGGTCAAGAATATTATATAATGTATACATTATGCGGCCGGAGATGATGCCCTTCTAAGCGTCGCAAACCTGTAGCTCTTACCGTCTTTGACAGACAGACCGCTCGTCAAGTGTGGATAGAAGGACATGACTATTTCGACTCGGCTCTTAGTGCTGATGAAGAATATTTATTCTTTCTGAATTTTGCCTTTGGCACCAAAGACCCTTGAAGACCCTTACAGCCCACAGTTGACATTTAGAGTTGGCTGAAGTTGGAGAACACATCTGCAGACTCTACAAAATGCACCAGTCAGAGTTAGATACTCTTGTACATGAAATTTAAATTTAAAATTATTTTGATGAAACCATAAGCGAGTTAGTGTCGCATATCACAGTCAAAAATTGATCCATGCTAGCGATTCACCTTTCTCATATTTATTGGCCCAAAAATTGTGAAACATGAAAATATATATTTATATAAGAATTTAAAAATATTTTTTGAATCTGGCGCCAAAGAAAACAGAGCATACTTGTAGGGGGCACCTATGTTAAGGTTGTCAAAAATATGTTGGCAGACTAAAAAAAATACTAGATTGTCGAGGTGTACTTAGAAATGCGCGCATAACTTCGTCAAACGGTATCCAAATTCATTGGGACAACAACCGTTCAACGGAGAATTAAATGGGCTTTTATAATAAATTTTAAGAAAAAATCGCATAGAATAAAATAGTAAAACCAGTGATGGTCAAAGTACAAATTTCTAAAAAAAAAAAGAAAAATGCCTGATCTGTAAGCCGCATTTCTCAGCCATCGCGTTAAATTAGTCAAACCATTGATAAAAATGTATTAGATTCCTCTCGTCACTACCGGAATTGATAAGGATATGAACAATCGGACGGTCCATTCGCGAGTTATATCTATTTAAGTGAGGTACAAAAGCAAAAAGCGGTTTTTGGACCATAACTTCAGATTTTGGGGTGTTAGGAGAAAACCAAGTATGAGGAAATGCTATAATCGATTTGCTCTACAGCGTGTGCTAGGTCATTTCGAAGTATTTTTTCGCTGTAACAATGTGTTATTTTTTAAAATATTTTTAAGAAATATTTAAAAGTTTATTTTATTTTTTTTTTTTATAATTTTTATTGGTACAGGGCTCCCAAAAAGAGAGGAAAATGAGGCTGTTCCTATCTGGCACTCAGAGGATTTGTTAGCAAGCATTCGGTGTGAACTGCCAAGTGTGTTTGTCGCCCAGGGGCTATGTTTGGGGACCACTGAAATATACTTTGGTTTGTACTATGTGTAAGTGTCTACACTCAAAAAAAAAGGAACCTAGAAGCAGCAACTAGTTAAGCAGCACCTAAATCAAAAATTGCCTTCTTTCAAGGTCATTTCTTACCTAAATGTCCAGAATGTGACCTTAAAGGCAAACTTTTAGCCAGTTTTGTTAAGGTAATATGTCGCCTAGAAAATAGGTAACTTTTCCTAAACATTCGTAATGGCAGACGAGTGAGTTCGGTTCCCACTGAATGCGTAAATTGTTTTTGTATTTTTTGTGGCTTTTTAACAAAGAATTTCTTTCCTAACAATGCACTTAGATTCTCAGCCGATTGTACAAAGCCGTACTGTAGTAGTAACTGCACTAGCCATTCTGTGCTGCTTTGTACCAATCGGGGGACTAAATGGGTGATTTTTGAATGCAGCCAAACTGATTGTTAAAAAATTCTATCTATATATATAAAAGAGTTCAACCTGACTGACTGGTGACCGTCGCACAGCCTAAACCATAAAAGATAGAAAGATGAGATTTTCACAGTAGTTTTATCTTATGCTGAAAGTGAGTACTAAGAACGGATTTTGGAAAATTCTGTCGGGAAATGTGGAAAATTCGTGGAAAACTTTTGTATGAAACTTTTTTGTTTT
The DNA here is from genome assembly GCA_018904235.1 of Lordiphosa stackelbergi. Lineage (NCBI taxonomy): Eukaryota > Metazoa > Arthropoda > Insecta > Diptera > Drosophilidae > Lordiphosa > Lordiphosa stackelbergi. The sequence continues at coordinate 90,777 of JAEIFU010000852.1, forward strand.
TCATCCGATCAAGTTCAAACTTATTTTCAAAAATCTATAAAATAAATTCAATAATAACTGCATACCAGTCTTCCGGAAAATCAACCACATCTGGGTGGAAACTGGGTGGTCAAGGTTGCCAGCCATTAGCTCCAATTTAATTTCGAAAGGCGCTCTTTGCTTTACAGTTACAGCAGAGAGCAAAGAGCGCACGCAAAAAGCAAAACACAGAGAGCATAAATTGAAGAGACACGATTTCAATGTGTGCGTGAGAGCACAGTAGCGATCAGGAGCGTTAGGAATTGCTTTTGTAGGCGTTCTTATTTGGGAGTAATCATAAACACAATGAATCAAGGCAGAGGTGGACGCGTCTTTTCGTTGCCAAGGCAACTACAAAGAAACACAGTTCAAATAAAAAAAAAATGTACAACAACTCAAAAAACAACAATCACAACTTAAATCGAAGCAAATAAAAATTGAAAAACTGCAACACCAAGTTAAAAACCAACAACAAGAAATTAATAAAATAAAAAACAATCTATATTTATAAAAGAGTTCAACCTGACTGACTGACTCACTGACTGGTGACCGTCGCACAGCCGAAACAATAAGAGATAGGAAGATGAGATTTTCACAGCAGTTTTGTCTTATGCTGAAAGTGAGTACTAAGAACGGATTTTGGAAAATTCTGTCGGGAAATGTGGAAAATTCGCGGAAAACTGTTGTATGAAACTTTTTTGTTTTTCATTCGATCAAGTTCAAACTCATTTTCAAAGATCTATATGAAAATTCAACAACAACTGCATACCAATCTTCCGGAAAATTCACCCCCCTGGGTGGAAAGTGGGTGGTCAAGGTTGTATGGGCGAAACTTTATTTGCCAGCGATTAGCGCCAAACTCATTTTCAAAATTACACATAACGAAACATAAAAAAAGTGACTTTCAAATTTTGGAAAATCCATCCCCAAAGTCGGAAAATTCATGGAAAACTGTTGTATGAAACTTTTTTGTTTATTATCCGATCAGATTCAAACTCATTTTCAAAGATCTTTATGAAAATTCAACAATAACTGTGTTCCAATTTTCCGGAAAATCCCACCCGGAAAAGTCGGAAAAGAGTCGGAAAAGTCTGTATTGTAAAAATTTATTTTTCATCCGATTGACTTGAAACTTGGTTTGCAAGCATAGTACGCAAAATATTCGACACGTGTTTTCCCAATTTTGGAAAACTCCACACCGTGGAAAATGGCCGGAAAATTCTGCATGAAAAAAATATTTTTCACCTGATCGACTTGAATCTTGGTTTGTTAGAATAGTAAATGAAATAAATTGAGATGTGATTTTTCGATGTTGGAAAATTTGACCCAACGCCGGAAAATTCCTGGAAAAGTGGGCGGGATGTGGGTGGGATGTAGGTGGAAAGTGGATGGGATGTGGGCGGGAAGTGGGCGGGATGTTGGTGGGATGTGGGCGGTAAGTGGGAGGGATGTGAAGGGGAAGTTTGTGGGAAGTGAGTGGGAATCTGGTGTAGAGGGGGGGGAGGGATGGGGGGGTGGGATGTGAGCGGGAAGTGGGTGGGATGTGGGGGGGAAGTGGGAGGGATGTGGGTGGGAAACGTGTGGAAGTTGTGTAAGAGGTGAGTGGGGAATGGGTGGAGTGGGATGGGGGTGGTAAGAACGCAGCAGCAAAGTCGTAACGGTGAAAAAGCAAAGAAGTAAAACGTTGACTTCAAGCCTATGTATGTATGATTCGATTTCGGGGCTTTACAGAGGAAACAAATTTAGAGAATATTTTTAAATTTGGCTCTCACGATTGACTTCAAACTGATTCTGATATTGGTTCTATACTGTTAAAGGCGCAGCGAAGCGCGACGGGCTTTATGCTAGTATATATAGTATTAAAAAAAAAAACAGGAAAAATACTTCGGATTTTTATTTTCACAATAGGCTTTAAGATTGATTTTGGAAAAAATTTTGTTTTTAAGTTAATCAAAAAAAAAATATGACATTCGCTCGGGAAAAACAGAAGTGGTTTTCGCGGGAAACCATTAAAGTGCCGATTTCAGCTATATATTATTGCGATAAATTTTAGAATGTAGTGCATTGATGTCTTTTTAAAATGGTTTTAATTTCACCCATAAATAATTTACAGTTTTTTCAATATTAAGATTAGGCATTTTCGCAAGGGACAGTTTCTGCTATAATGCGAAGCAAAAACTTCCAGTTAGTTGCATTGACATAGTTTCTCATGGTTTCTTATGAATTCATTTATACCTCTTGGTACCATCAGAAAGATTTTAGATAGCGAAAGTACAAGTAATCTGTAGTCACTTTTTTCCAAAAAATTAAGCAAATTTAATGTCAAAATGAGAAAAATTGCGCTAGCACGGCCGTGAAACCGAATATATCCAATTGAGTTATTAGTAAATGTAAGATTAGCTTACATTAGTTTAATTCAATTCTTTCCCTATGAAAATTCGATAAAATATAGTGTTTTTTACCACTTTTAATTTTTTGGCCCAGGTTGACCTTTTGGTGGAAATGCCCATATATTGAAATTTAATTATACGTTTTATAAATTAGCTATACGGCTGAGGGCAAAGTTTTATAGGTATTAAAGATGTCGCTTGTGACGCAAAAAGCGATTGTTATTAGGAGCTCATTTTGGATCCCAAAAAAAAGTTTGCATGAGATGCGGAATCTATTTGTGTGGTGGCTTTGGTTATACACACTTAATTTATAATAATTAATGCCCTTCAAAGTATGTGCACTTTATTTGCTTTTAAAATATCAATTAGAACGTAAACATTGATACCCAGTTATGGCAGCGTAATACATAAGCCACAATGAAAACAATGTTCTATTTTCCCCAAAATAAAATAAGTATGAATCATTAATATATATGAAAAACTTTGATAATTATGAATCTCAATTATTTCATTTTAGCAGCTTAGAATACTTTAAAGGGCACTTAGCACAATTCATTTTGTGTGCATAAGCGCTTAAAAATAAATAAATTAATATTCCTGTGTTCGGA